>PVIH01011239.1:0-70335 GCA_004025045.1 Sigmodon hispidus | reverse complement strand
GAAGTCTCCCACTATTAGGGTGTAAGAATTGATGTGGGATTTGAGCTTTAGCAGTGTTTCTTTTACATATGTAGGTGCCCCTATATTAGGGGCATAAATATTTAAGATTGAAATCTCCTCTTGACCAATTTTTCCTGTGATGAATAAGTAGTGACCCTCTTGGTCCCTTTTTATTGCTTTTAGCTTAAAGTCTACTTTGCTAGATATTAAGATTGCAACCCCTGCTTGTTTCTTAGTACCATTTGACTGGAAAATCTTTTCCCAACCCTTTATTCTAAGCCTGTGTTTGTCTTTGCAGTTAAAGTGTGTTTTTTGTAGGCAACAGAAGGATGGCTTCTGTTGTTGTATCCATCTTGTTAGTGTGTGACATTTTATAGGAGAGTTGAGTCCATTGATATTAAGGGAAATTAGTGACCATTGATTCATATTTCCTGCCATTTTTGGTGGTAACTTGTTTGTATTTCCTTTCTCTAGAGTATTCTTCTGTGGTCTTCTTGATTGTTTGTGATTTCATGGATGTATCTGGGGTCCTTAGGTTGGAGTTTTCCCTCTAAAACTCTCTGTAGTGCTGGATTGGTAGATAGATATTCTTTCAGTTTGACTTTGTCCTGAAATACCTTGTTTACTCCATCTATGGTGATTGATAATTTTGCAGGGTATAGTATTCTAGTTTGGCAGCCATGCTGTTTTAGCGTCTGTATAACTTCTGACCAAGCCCTTCTAGCTTTCATCGTTTCCATTGAATAGTCAGGCGCTATTCTGATGGGTCTGCCTTTATATGTGAGTTGGCCCTTTTCTTTTGCAGCTCTTAAAATTTTTTCTTTGTTCTGTATGTTTTGTGGCTTGATTATAATGTGGCGCGCTGACTTTTTTTTGGGGATCATATCTATTTGGTGTTCTGTAAGCTTCTTGTATCTTTATAGGCATTTCCTTGTTCAGGTTAAGGAAGTTTTCTTCTATGATTTTACTGAAAACATTATCTGTGCCTTTGAGCTGGTATTCTTCTCCTTCTTCTGTTCCTATTATTCTCAAATTAGGTCTTTTCATGGTGTCCCAAATATTTTGAACATTTTGTGTTATAGCTTTTTTGGTTTTAGTGTTTCCTTTGACTGATGTCTCTATTTCTGCTACTGAGTCTTCCACTCCAGAGATTCTCTTCCATCTCTTGAATTCTGTTAGTTATGATTGTATCTGTGGTTCCAGCTTTTTTCTTCAGGTTTTCTATTTCCATCTTTGCCTCATTTTATGCCTTTTTTATTGCTTCCATTTCAGCTTTTAGTTCCTGGCATGTTTTTTTCATAGATTTGTTCATCTCTTCCAATTTTTTGTTTGTATTTTCTTCTATTTCTTTAAGGCTTTTTTTCATATCTTCTTTTAGAGCTTTGATGATCATCAAAAAGGAATTTTTGGTGTTGCTTCCTTCTGTTTCCTCTTCATTGCTCAGTTCAAGTCTTGTATTTGTAAGATCACCACTCTCTTCTGGAGTTACCATGTTGTCCTTTGTATTATTATGTAATTTTTTGCACTGACGTTTGCCCATGGCTTCAGTGGTTCACGATTAGATGGCTCCTATTCAGTTGTGGCACTTGGGTTTGTGTGCCTCCTGTCACCTCTCTGGTCAGAGTCTGAGTCTGTCCTTCATAGACACCTGCAGTTGTTGATTTTGCTCAGTTCGAGGTCATGATGGGAGCCGTGCAAATTCCCTCAGCAGGAGCTGTGGGTGTGGTGACGGGCAGAGTTTACCTGCCCCTGCTCCAGAGTGTCCTGGGACTCTGCAGACAGCACTTGGTCCCGGTAGCGGAACCGGAATCTGTGGGAGCTCAACTCTCCCTCCCAGGCTGGGATATAGGCACTGAGGCCTGGTGACCCCTCCTCACCTCTGTGCGGGGTCTGAATCTGCCTTTCAGAGGCCCCTGTAGTTGGTTTGCTCAGATCGAGGTCCTGGTGGGTAGCCGTGCAAATTCCCTCAGCAGGAGCTATGGATGTGGTGACAGGCAGAGTTTACCTTTTTTTTTTTTTGTACAACTTAAAGAATTGTAGTATCAGTGGATGAGCCATCAATTCTTATTTTCATGAAGTTTCTCCAGTTCTAATTAAGTCTTTATTAATTTTGAGAGGATCGCTAACTTTTTTTCACCTGTGGAAACAAAAGCAAAACTCCTTCTCCAATGTAACATATAGCCTGTCTTCCATTCTGAGGTCAGTACATCTTTGCAATAGACAGACTAATTCAGCTCAGCCATTTTTTTTCTATAGACCAATGCTTTTCAGCAGCTGTTGTTCCTTTCTCATTAGCATTGAGAAAATTCAAAGTTGATAAAGCATTATGTAGTCTATTTTTAGGAGTCTTTGTTATTTCTTTCTGCTTATTTAGCATCTACTTTAGAATTCAATTTGATCTCTCTATGACTGTTTGCCTTGTAGGATTATGTGGTATTCCTGGAATATGCTTTATATTATAATAAGCAAAAGCTGTTTCATTTTACTAGAGATATATGCTGGAGCATTGTCTGTCTTAATCTCTATAGGTATTCTCATGATGGCCATAACTTCTAGCAAATGTATGATTACATAATCAGCCTTTTCTGAACTCAAAGCAGTTGCCCATTGAAATTCTGAAAATGTATCTATTGTATGATGTACATATCTTAATTTTCCAAATTCTGTTACATGAAATACATCCATCTGCCAGATTTTATTTTCTTTTTTATTTATAAAAATGTCTTTTTCCATATATCCCCTTGATCCACTCTCTTCCCTCTTCACAATACCTCATCCTCAGCCTTCTGCCTCCCCATCACAAGCAAAATCCTCATCACTTCTGGCCTTCTACGACATTTTATATACCTTCAGTCTGTCCCTCTGATTCCTTACTTCAGACAATTTGTTTAACTTTCCCTCTATTATCCCAGTCTTCTGCCTTCTCTATCATTTTCTGGACAACATAAAAACTTCAACCAAAGTCTTTCTTGTGGTTCTATTGAAAGGCCATTGCAAGAAAAAGCCCCCTCCATCAGCTTTGTTAATTGTAGACTTACTGGAAAATGTTACACCCTGCTCCCACGCCCTATAGTCAGGAAGTTAGCCCGCCATGCTTAAAATACCTGATGTCTAATGTAACTTGGAATTCGTTTACCCACCCAGATTCCGAGAAAAGCCACAAAGACATCTAAAGACATCTGGCCCGGCCAGATGGCTGCACTCTGGAAGACTCTGTTCCCCCGCCCTGGTAGAACTGCCCCATAAAAGGCCTGCGAGACTTAGATTTGGGGTCGCCAGCCTCTTCTCATGCTGTGTGACCCACTTGTTCAATATTGACCCATTGTGTTCAATAAAGCTTCGTTGTAACCCGATATCGGAGTGAAGCTCTCTGTTCTGGATGCTGACTATAACACTATTCAGTAGTCTAGAAAATATTGTATGACTACAATATTTTAAACAAGAACAGAAACATGCATACACTATAGCAGCATATGACCAACATGAAGCATCTGAAACTAGCAGTAGCTTATTTCCCCTTTCTATCTTAACTAATAATAATTTGTAACCAACCCCTCTAAAAGATGACAAATATTTACAATCCATTGGATCTGAATGATCAAAGCAGCCCTGGTTACAGTGTTATAGCACATTCCTGGTGTAGATTAGCAGCCATAGGCAGTGACTCAAAACATTCCTGGTGTAGATTAGCAGCCATAGGCAGTGACTCATCGCCCTTGGAGTCAAACTTTGTCAGGTTTAAAGATTAGCCCCCCCCCAAAGGTCATGCAAGCCCCACCCTCCAGCATGGGTGAGGAAGGAAAGCAATATGGGGACAAAATGTTGTTCACCCTAGCAAAGATGGCTTCCAGACATGTGCTCAACCAAAGATGGCAATAAGTGAGCCATTCTGCTGACTAAAAATGCAATAAAAAATGGAACCTTATCTAATAATTTATATCACTGTGTCAGCATTATCCATTTGAAAAAAAAAAACCAAACCATTTGAACTCCTGTTAAGTTCTGATTCCTGATCATAAGTGCAGTAACAGCAGCTGTGGGTAGTGACCAACTGCTATTGAGAACAGAGATAGCAAAAATATTTAAACCATTTCTATCTCAGCTTTATGCTTTTAACAAAATTAGAAACACATCAGAACAGCATATATAACTTTCTCGAGAAGCAAATAAAACTTCTGAACAAGACAAATAGAACTTTGTAAACAGAAACAGAATAAAATGAGCAGGAAACATCTGAGTTACAAAATATGCATATACACATAAGTCTAAACAGTAAGCACAAATACTTTTGCCACATTTTCCATGCACTCACACATTCATCAACAGGCACATTTTAAAGGAGGTTGTACATTAAGGGGGACACAGTTTTTAGGACACTACCATGGAAAATAAGACAGCTTCACAATGGCACAGCACCAGCAGCACTCACATGACCAACCATACCAGAAATACCAGTGGTCCCCTGCTTGTCTCTTTTCTCAGTCCATCCCTTAGCAGGTCACAGTCCAGAGTCCCGATGGAGTCTTGGCAGGTCCCAGCCTGGACCTGTTGAGAAGGGCTGGGCCACATTGGAGGCTGAGAATAAGCCTCCTGCAGCTATACTGCTTTGGGTGCAGCCTGGTGCCTCTGAGAGTGGGTCAATGACTGGGCAGCTGCTCCTCCTCTCAGCGCATCAGGGCAGTGCTTCCTTTCTGCCTTGCAAAGGAAAGACTAGCAGAAACACACTTCAGACAAAACAGAAGGGTAAGGGCTCATAACTGAGTAACAGAGTACCAGAAACCTAGGGTTTCACATAAAAGAGGAGAGAAGGGCAATTAAAGCAGCAACATGACCTGACAGTTCCCAGGACAAAGCCAGAGCAATCTCTCTCCCTAAAGGGAGGAAGATACCCAAAGACACTCCCAAGCTGGAAACCAGACTCCTCGATTCCTAGCCATGTGTTTACTAAAAACAAATGGACACTCCATGTGAGTGACCTCAAATGGAGTGGTACCTCTAGCAGATTCTCCCTCACTCAAAGTAGGGTTCAGAGATATCTCTCTACCCTACAAGATTGCTGTCACAGGTACATCTGCCACAGTGACCCTCACAGTTACTACAAATCGGCTGTGACAAAACAAGAGAAAGTAACAGGGATAAATACAAGAATGAGCACTCTTACAGGTCTGTGGTCAAAAGAACCTTCTGTTGCTTGGAGGTTTCAGTGGGTCTCTGGGGATTTAGGACAAATCACCAAAATGTTATACCTGAATCTCAGTCACCTAGAGAGACCACTAAAGACAGAGATGTCTGAAATGCAACAGCAAGGTTTATTGTCAGCACAATACAAGCCTAGGCAGGGAGCTTGTTCTCTGCACTGCACTTGTACCCCATGAATGCAGTGCAGGGAAGAGCTGAGCACCTCAAGTTACACAAGCTTTTTAGAGGCAAAGACCATGAGGCAGGGTTACTTGGGGTCAAGGCTGCAGGTGTGCTCTTGATGAACTCATGCTTAGGGACTTTTTACAGCTTAACATTCCTGGACTCCACCTGGGTAGTATGGCTGGTGGCTTTTTACTGCCTGAGGGGTGGACTATCCAGGTGTCCTTAGATACGTTTAGGCCATTCTTTCTTGAAACTGGGGAAGCACCTGCCAGGAATGTGAAACTGAACTCTATTTTAGTACAAAATAGCTACTAGAATACAAAATGGGATTTCTTGAACTAAGTGTACTACCTTCATTCACCGTTCTAATTGTCAGTGAAGATTCAAATGGTTGTAAAGTGGGGCAACAATGTGGTATGATAGCAGCCAAAGGAAGGGTCCACAAAGAGAAAGAACCCACAACCCACCAGGAGAAAAAGGCCACTGTCTGAAAAACTTACCCAGATAAATGTGAAATGGAAATATAGGTGACAGGTCTGCCTAAAGCTGGAGGCTAACTCAGAACAGAAAGCATAGTCAGATGGTAATTACTCCTCTGCCCACATGTTACTCTGGCCAGTAAGCTGGTTTGGAAAATTTTTAGCCCAAAGTTGTACATCAAGCATAGCACAAATTTAGGTTATATTCAAAGAGACTTAGAGCCAAATATTGAGGAAAGGCTGAAATATCAGAGAGAAGACACACCACAGTCAAATTTCAACCAGCTATCTCCCAACTTCCTCAGCCTTGCTCCTGGTCACTTCTGCTTCTCTGGTTTTCTTTTTTTTTCTTTTATTATTATTATTATTATTAACAACAAAGAAGTCACACTTTCTAACCTTCTATATCCTTATTCAAGGTCCCTTCCCCCTCCCACCACATCAAGCCATTCTTTCTCCTCCACAAATTCCCATCCCTTCCCTGGGCAGGCCGCAGGCAGTCCCATGGTCCCACTGCCCCAATATTGCTTAGTTCAGTCTCCACTCCTGGAAGATGCAGTTTTCTCCCCCCTCCCTCAAGAGTGAGTCTGGTGTTCCTCTAGGGGGACTGGGATCCAGGGTGTGAGTCCAGGGTGTTTCTGATCCCAAGCTGTTCAGTGTGGTTGTGGTTTGCAGCTTGGGCATGCTTTACTTTCTTCTTGTTTGTTTGCTTGTTTGTTTAGAGTCCACTAATGAGTGAGTACATCCCCTGCTTATCTTTCTGAGTTTGTGATACCTCACTCAGTAGGATATTCTCAAAATCCATCTATTTGCCTGCAAATTTTTGGATATCATTTTTTCTTACTGCTGAGTAGTACTCCATTGTGTGGATGTATCACAGTTTGTTAATTCATTCTTCAGTTGAGGGACATCTAGGTTGTGTCCAGGTTCTTGCTATTACAAATAACACTGCTATGAACATAGTTGAGCTAATGCCTTTGGAGTGTGACTGTGTATCTTTAGGGTATACACCCAGAAGTGGTATTGCTGGGTCCTTGGGGAGACTGATTCTCAGTTTTCTGAGAAACCGCCATATTGCATTCCAAAGTGGCTGAACAAGCTTAAACTCCCACCAGCAATGGAGGAGTGTTCTCCTTGATCCACATCCTCTCCAGCATAGGCTGTCCTCTCTGTCTTTTATCTTAACCAATCTAACAGGTGTCAGATGGTATCTCAAAGTTATTTTGATTTGCATTTCTCTGATGGCTAAAGATGATGAGCACTTTTTCAGGCGCCTTTCAGCCATTTGTAATTCCTCTGCTGAGAATTCCCTTTTTAGATCTGAACCCCATTTTTTGATTGGGTTATTCAAGGTTTTGGGCTCTAGATTCTTGAGTTCTTTACATATCTTAGAGATCAGTTCTCTATCATTTGTAGGGTTGGTGAAAATTTTTTCCCATTCTATAGGCTGTCATTTTGTCCTAATGACAGTGTCCTTGGCTTTACAGAAGCTTCTTAGCTTCAGGGGATCCCACTTATTGATTGTTGGTCTTAGTGTCTGTGCCACTGGTGTTATATTTAGGAAGTGGTTGCCTGTGCCAATTCGTAGAAGTGTATTTCTCACTTTCTTTTCTATCAAGATTAAAGTGGCTGAGTTTATGTTGAGGTCTTTGATCCACTTGGATTTGAGTTTTGTGTAGGGTGACAGGCTCAGATCTATTTGCATTTTTCTACACACTTCTACCCAGTTATGCCAACACCATTTGTTAAATATACTATCTTTTTTCCATTGAATATTGTGGGCCTCTTTGCCAAGGATCAGATGTTCATAGGTTTTTGGGTTAATGTCTGGATCCTCAATTCTATTCCATTGGTCCACAAGTCTGTTTTTATGCCAGTACCAGGCTGTTTTTATTACTGTAGCTCTATAGTATATCTTGAAGTCAGGGATGGTGATACCTCCTGAGGTGCTTTTGTTGAGTAAAATTGTTTTGGCAATCCAGCTTTCCTGTTATTCCTAATGAAATTGAGTATTGTTCTTTCAAGTTCCAAAAAATAATGTTTTGGGATTTTGATGGGCACTGCATTGAATCTGTGGATTGCCTTTAGTAGAATTGCCATTTTTACTATGTTGATCCTACCAATCCAGGAACATGGGAGAACTTTCCATTTTCTGATATCCTCTTCAATTTCTTTCTTCAGTGACTTAAAATTTTGTCAAATAGGTCTGTTACTTCTTTGGTTATAGTTACTCCAAGGTATTTAATACTATTTGCTGCTATAATGAAGGGTAATATTTCCCTTATTTCTTTTTCAGCTCTTCTATCTTTAGTGTAGAAGGGCTATTGAATTCTTTGAGTTACTCTTGTATCCTGCTACATTGCTGAAGGTGTTTATTAACTGTAGCAGTTCCTTAGAAGAATTTTGTGGGTCACTTATGTATATAATCATATCATCTACAAATAGAGATAGCTTCACTTCTTCTTTTCCAATTTTTATCCCCTTAATGTCCTTTCATTCTCTTATTGCTTTGGCTACAACTTCAAGAACTATATTGAAGAGTAAACAGAGAGGGGACAGCCTTGTCTATTTCCCTATTTTAGTGGGATTGCTTTTAGTTTTTCTCCATTAAGTTTGATACTGGCTGTCAGCTTCTTGTAAATTGCCTTTATTATATTTAGATATTCTCCCTGGATTCCTGATCTCACCAGGGCTTTAATCATAAAGGAATGTAGGATTTTGTCAAAGGCTTTTTCAGCATCTAAGGATGTGATCATGTGGTTTTGTTCCTTTAATTTGTTTATATGATGGATAACGTTTACGGTTTTTCATATGTTAAACCAGCCCTGCATTTCTGGGATGAAGCCTACTTGGTCATGGTAGATGATATTTTTTAAACATTCTTGTATACGGTTTGCTAAAATTTTGTTGAGAATTTTCACATCAATATTTATGAGGGGGAATTGGTCTGCAATTCTCCTTCTTTGTTGTGTCTTTGAGTGGCTTGGGTATTAGGGTAATTGTGGCCTCATAAAAGGAATTTGGCAATATTCCTTCAGTTTCTACTGTGTGAAATAGTTTGAGGAGTAATGGTAGTAATTCTTCTTTGAATGTCTGGTAGAATTCGGCACTGAAACCATCTGGACCAGGGCTTTTTATTTTATTTTATTTTTAATGACAGCTTCAATTTCCTTAAGGGTTATAGGCCTGTTTAGGTAACTAATCTGATGTTCATTTAATTTTTGTAGATGGTACCTGTCCAGAATGCTGTCCATTTCTTCAAGGTTTTCCATTTTTGTGGAATACAGATTTTCAAAATATGATCTGATAATTCTCTGGATTTCCTGGGGGTCTGTTGTTATGTCCCCCTTTTTGTTTCTGATTTTGTTGATTTGAACACTCTCGCTCTGTTTTTGATTAGTTTGGCTAAGGGCTTATCTATCTTGTTGACTTTCTCAAAGAACCAACTCTTAGATTCTTTGATTCTTTGTATTATTCTTTTTGTTTCAATTGTATTGATTTTAGCTCTAAGTTTGATTATTTCCTGCTGTCTACTCCTTCTAGATGAGTTTGCTTCTAATTGTTCTAAGGCTTTCAGCTGAGCTGTTAGGTCTGTAGTGTGAGATTTCTCTAGGTTTTTCATACAGGCATCTAGCGCTATGAATTTTCCTCTTAAGACTGCTTTCATTGTGTCCCACTGGATATGTTGTGGATTCATTTTCATTAAATTCTAGGAAGACTTTGATTTCTTTCTTAATTTTTTCCTTAACCCAGAGATTGTCCAGCTGAGTGATGTGTAGTTTCCAAGAGTTCTTAGGCTTTCTTTGATTTTTGATGTTGTTGAACTCTAACTTTAGGCCCTGGTGGTCTGATATGTTACAAGGGATTATTTTCATTTTTTTTGTATCTATTGATATTTGCTTTATGACCAAATTGTGGTCAATTTTGGAGAAAGTTCCATGAGGAGCTGAGAAATATGTATATTCCTTTGCATTTGGGTGGAAGCTTCTATAGATATCTATTAAATCCATTTGCATCATAACCTCTTTTAGACTCCTTATTTCTCTGTTGAGTCTCTGTCTGGTTGACCTATCTAGGGTTGAAAGTTGGGTATTGAAGTCTCCCACTATTATGGTGTAAGAACTGATGTGGGATTCGAGCTTTAGCAGTGTATCTTTTACTTAGATAGGTGCCTGTATATTAGGGGCATAAATATTCAGGATTGAAATTTCCTCTTGACCAATTTTTCCTGTGATGAATAAGTAATGATCATCTTGGTCCCTTTTAATTGCTTTTAGCTTAAAGTCTATTTTGTTAGAAATTTGGATGGCAACCCCCGCTTGTTTCTTAGTACCATTTGACTGGAAAATCTTTTCCCAACCCTTTACTATAAGCCTGTGTCTGTCTTTGTGGTGTAGGTGTGTTTCTTGTAGGCAACAGAAGGATGGCTTCTGTTGTTGTATCCATCTTGTTAGTGTGTGACGTTTTATAGGAGAGTTGAGTCCATTGATATTAAGGGATATTAGTGACCACTGATTAATATTTCCTGCCATTTTTTGTTGGTAACTTGTTTGTATTTCCTTTCTCTGAAATATTTTTCTATTAAATTATTGATTGTTTGTAGTTTCATGGGTGTATCTGGGGTCCTTAGGTTGGAGTTTCCCCTCTAATACTATCTGTAGTGCTGGATTGGTAGATAGATATTGTTTCAGTCTGACTTTGTCATGAAATATCTTGTTTACATCATCTATGGTGATTGATAATTTTGCAGGGTATAGTATTCTAGTTGGGCAGTCCTGTACTTTTAGTGTCTGTATAACTTCTGACTAAGCCCTTCTAGCTTTCCATCGTTTCCATTGAATAGTCAGGTGTTATTCTAATGGGTCTGCCTTGATATGTAAGTTGGCCCTTTTCTTTAGCAGCTCTTAAAATGTTTTCTTTTTTTTGTATGTTTTGTGGCTTGACTGTAATGTGGCGCGCTGACTTTTTTTAGGGGTCATATCTATTTGGTGTTCTGTAAGCTTCTTTTATCTTTACAGGCATTTCCTTCTTCAGGTTAGGGAAGTTTTCTTCTAAGCTTTTAATGAAAATATTATCTGTGCCTTTGAGCTGGTATTCTCCTTCTTCTATTCCTATTATTGTCAAGTTAGGTCTTTTCATGGTGTCCCAGATTTCCTGAACATTTTGAGTTATGACTTTTTTGGTTTTAGTATTTTCTTTGACTAATATATATATTTGAGCTACTGAGTCTTCCACTTCAGAGATTCTATCTTCCATCTCTTGAACTCTGTTTGTTATGCTTGTATCTGTGGTTCCAGCTTTTTTCTTCAGGTTTTCTATTTCCATCTTTGTCTCATTTTGTGCCTTTTTATTGCTTCTATTTCAGTTTTTAATTCCTGGAATGCTTCTTTCATAGATTTCGTCATCTCTTCCAATTTTTTGTTTGTGTTTTCTTCTATTTCTTTAAGGCATTTTTTTTCATATCTTCTTTGAGAGCTTCGATTATTATCATAAAGGAATTTTTGGTGTTCCTTCCTTCTGTTTCCTCTTCATTGCTCAGTTCAGGTCTTGTAGTTGTAGGATTGCCACTTTCTTCTGGAGTTATCTTGTTTTCTTTACATTATTGTATATATTTTTGCACTGGCATCTGCCCATGGCTTCAGTGGTTCACAATTAGGTGTCTCCTAGTCAGTTGTGGCATGCAGGCTTGTGTGTCTCCTGTTACCTCTGAATAAAAAGTCTGCTCAATCTCTACCTCGTCTCTGGGGAGGGGACTGGATTTCAAGTCCTCAATCCTTCTCTGATTAATCAGTTGAAGGAAGATGGCCATGCAAATTCCCTCAGCAGCAGCTGGGGGGACCCTGGCAGACAGAATTTATCTCTGTCTGCTACAGAGTGTGTGGGGACAAGCTCCACAGACAGCCCCTGGTCCAGGACCCAACCCAACCCGCTTCTCTGGTTTTCTACACCACCTTAAATACCCTTCTTACATCCAGATTAGGATTAAAGGTGGGAGTAAACTATTTGGCAGTCAGCCTTGAACTCACAGAAACATAGAAAGTTCTGTTTCTGGAGTTATGGGATTATGTGTTTTGGTCACCACTCCCAGGCATTCCCTGTGCTGGGATTAAAGGTGTGTGCCATTGAATCCCAACTGTTTGTCTTTGTAATTAAAGATGAAGAAATTCCTGAGCTATCTGCCTAGGTTTAGACTGTGAATTGTTTCTGGATAATTCAGGTTTTATTAAATATGTAATATACCAAGACAAATTAAGAAGAAAGCATTTGAGTGCTTGCATACAGTTTCAGTGGGTGATGCCATTATGGTGGGGCAGCATGGCAGCAGGCAGAAGGCAACAGGCAGCAGGCAGGTATGACACTGGAGCAGTAGCTGAAAGCTTGAATCTTATCCACAAGAACTAGGCAAAGAAAGGGGGACTGAGCCTGGTTTTGGCTTTTGTAACCTCAAAGCCTACCCACAGTGACAGAGCATCTCCAACAAGGCTATACCTACTAATTCTTTCCAAAACAGTTCTACTTACTAAGGATCAAGCATTCAAATATAAGCATATGGGACCTTATTCTTATTTAAACAACCTCATAAAAAGAGAAGCTTGAACTGTAAGATTTATTCTACTATGGTGTTGATTTGTTGAAAGCATAACAACTGGATTATCATTGAGACTGTCAGTAAGAACATCTGTGTAGATCATAGTTGAGGCTTTACTGGAGTCTCCAAACCCAAGAGTCAGGTATCTCTTGTCTGTAGCAGTTGTTTTTTTATGGAGTTCTGTACATTGATGACCTTGGTCTGCATTGCCAGTTCCAGTCCAGTGTGTAGGACCAGCAGATTTTTAATTTGCTCACTTTGTTTTTACAGATAGGAGAGCAGAGTGAGAGATAAAATGGGGAATCACCAAAGAAACATTAAATGAGTATCTTGGGATTCTAGTGACAAATTATGCAAACTTTTCCAGAAAGAGCAAAGCACAGTAGCTCAGATAACTGCTTATAATTACCCCTGACAAAAAGTGAAATTATGCTTTTTCTATTTGTTTGTCTGTGGGTGTCCCTGGTTGGGAAGTCGCTGGGAACTAGTGTAGCATCAGCTGGACAGAAAGGGTGTGTCAGAAGGAGCTGTGGAGAAGTGGAGCAAGACAAATGTTGACATGCAAAGTATTTCTCTCACTAAACAAGAGAGTGGATTCACAGAAAGAGCAACCTTAATCATAACAAAGGATAATACTATTATAGTGTTGGAGTATTGAAAGCTTAATAAGTGGATTATTTGTAGTGCTTAGACTTTTGAAGCACTTTAACATCATGTTAGGTGTTTCAAAGCCAAAAGGTGTCAAAAATAACACCCCCAGGAGACCCAGATGAAACAGTTGTTAATTCCCTTGCAGTACTTTTGACTCCGAATGAGGCACATAAAGGTTGGCCTACATAACCTATGAGTAAATGGAAAGAGGGACTCTTTTGCATTGTTCTTACTGTTTGTTGTTACTTTGGAATTTAATGATAACACAAGCATTGCCTCAAGGATTTTATGGAACCACATGAATTCATAGAACTGGTTGATCTTACCATGTAAAATCCTTGAGTTGTTCCTACTCAAGGCTGTCTGCCTGTGTCCAGGGTTGCCATGGCTTTGCTACAGCCCATGTTTTCTTTAGTACTGGCCCAGCTTTGCTGTTTTGGGTCCAGAACCTAGTGTGGTTCCTGTAAACCAGAGAACAGATGGACAGGTAAGAGGATGGCACTAAGACTTCTCTTTTGTCCTCACAGCATCTGCTTCAGGTAGGGGAGGGCATGCTTCTTCTCCCCAGGCTGGGATCGGTAGACTAAGTACAGCTCTTACCTTATATACACAAAATAATCAGGAAAGCCATGGAGGCAATGATTTTTTTAATTACTAGACCACACTGCAGGAAAATAAAGACTATGTCAGTTTCTATAGTATTGTTCATGTCAGATTTTGTTTTGAACATTCTGTGCTTAGATTAAATTCATCTGGAAAATCACCAGTGGCCAAGCCAGAGCCCACTGTTTCTCTTTCATCCTAACAACATAGAATTGCAAACTGGTGTTGTGACTCCAATATTCTGACTGGGTTTCAGGTCATCCCTAGAGCTCTTACAGCTAACCCCACAGGCTCCATACTGCTGTACAGCAGGGTTCCTGCAGGATTAGACTAGGAGTGGAGGGTTCCAACAGGATTATCAGGGAACTGGACCATCAATTCAGGTTCTGTCACTCAAGGCCCAGCAGCTTTCACATTACATAGAGACCCCTGGGGTATAAAGACAGGATTCTCTTTCAGCAATATAGATGTGAAAAAAGAAGCCAGTGCCAAACATTTTAGGATCTCTGTGTCACATGCCTATTACATTGCTTTTTGATGTTTGTGGGTATCTTCTTCCCAAATTTCATTGCTTCTGGCCAAAAATCTCTCAGATGGAACCTCCATGATCAAGAATTATAATGGGAAGTAACAGGCTCTGGGCAGGATCTATGAGACCTGTTGTCTTTTGCTATATCTTATATTTTTGCTGTTGCTGAGTCATTCATCTATCAGGCTGACAGCGGTGCCCTGTTTTATTATTTTTCTTTCTTTGTAAAATTATATGTGACCATGTGCATTGTTTGTATACATGTATGTGCAGGTATGTATGCCCATGAGCACATGGAGGCCAGAGGAGAATATTAAGTGGCTTACTTTATTGCTTGTTGCCATATTGTCTTGGAACAGGGTCTCTCACTGAACCTGGAGTTAGACACTCAGCCTTCAAGCTCCAACAATCCTCTGTGTCTGTCCCCAGCCAATGCTGAGGTTACAGAAACTGCCCCATGTTCCACATAGGTTCTGAAGATATTTTTTAAAGATTTATTTATTATGTATACAGTATACAGAAGAGGGTACCAGATATCACTATAGATAGTTGTGAGCCACCATATGGTTGCTGGCAATTGAACTCAGGACCTCTGGAAGAACAGTCAGTGCTCCCAAACTCTGAGCCATTTCTCCAGCCCCAGTTCTGAAGATTTAAGCTCAGGTCCTCAGGGTTGGGCAACAACCCACTTGAGCCCTTGCTTCTGGCTTTATTTTTGAAAATTTCATTCTTAATTAAAAAATATTCATCCCAATTTTAAGAAAATTGAAGTCTAATTAAAAGAAAAGCCATACACACACAACTGCTTAGCCACTTAAGAAATTAATATTTTCAAAATGGCTCTTAGGGGTTGCTTTTGCTTGCCAACTTGATCTGAATTCATTGAGGGTGTGTTTTTATCTTTGTTTTTCACATTATGGAAGGATCCTCTTTTACCTCTGGGGCTACAACTTTTATCAGTTGTAGACTTTCAGAACTGGATATCTGAAACATCTAGAGACATTGCTCACTGTGTCTGTCAGTCATTCAGGTACATCCTCCTCCAAGCAAACCACAATGCCAGTCATATCTCATATATCATGATGACTGGAGGAGGAAGCTGTAAACACAGAATTACTTCATAACACTCATGTCTTCAAAGAGAAAATAATTTATTTTTTCTATTAATAGATATTAGTGAATTTTCAGTAGAACACCCGAAGTAATAAATTTTGGTGTTTTCTGTGTATGTATATGTGTGAGTGTGCATGAGTGCATGTGTGTGTGTGTGTGCATAGGTGAATGTGCTCATGCACAAGATGTCTGAAGTTCTCCTAAATCACTCTCCACCTCATTCTCTCACTAAGCTTACTGTGTGCCAGGTAGTTTGGTTGCCAGTAAACACTAGGGATGGCTTGTCTCCCCAGCCATAACTTTTCCCCGGGCCTAGGGATACAGATGATTATTAGAAGGGTGTTGGGGATGCAACCTCAGGTCCTCATGTTTGTATAGCAAATACTGTTCTTAACTACTGTTCCTATTTCCTTGAAAAAAATAGATTTTAAAGAAATACTAGTATCATGCTCAGGCATGAAATAATTAACAATGATCATTCAGTGGAACTACACATGACAGGCAGTTAGTGGTCGCATACATTAAATGCCTCTATGCAGCAGATAGATGCATTTTATAACCATTAGATGCCAAGGAACTGAGTGCCATTTGCAAATACCCCTTGTACCTTCAGAAATAATTCTTTGGAAGAAATGCTAAAAACTGCTAAATGATTTCAAAGGCTTTTTCTTTTCTTGTACTTTCCATTACCAGAAAGAGTCTTTGGAGAGAGAAGAAGCTGGTGGGAGTGGGATGAGAGGTAGAGGGAGTTATATAGAAATGCTATTACTGCCAGAACCTGTTCATGCCCAGTGGTTGGCTGGTGACTCAATGTGTGAGAAATAGAAAGAGACTCAGCTGGTGGTTTAGAAAAAAGGTGCAAATAGTATCTTAGCAAGTAACAGACTCCATTTTAACCTAGGAGAAACAGTCCCTCCACCCCTGCCCACAGAGTCTGCAGCTGCACTTGGCTTTCTTCTTATTCTTGTTCTGCATTTAGTAGCAAGGAACAAGAAGGGGTCTAGGAAGAACAGTGGGGTGCTTCTCAGACTGCACAGCCAAGACCTGGCTCCAAATGAAGAGTATGTTTTCTCTAACAGTGCTTTCTGGGTCTTCCTAGTGGGCTGACAAAGTCTCTCTCTCTCTCTCTCTCTCTCTCTCTCTCTCTCTCTCTCTCTCTCTTTCTCTCTCTCTCTCTTTCACTTCTCTTTTCTTTTCTTTCTTTCATAACTTGGGTCAATGGACCTATCTTCTCAGCTTGATATAAATTGGCTTTTGGTTCAAACTTCAGGCAGTTTTTATTTTGACTACACTTTCCATCCACACTTCTAGAAGTCTGCCTAGTCCTTAATTAGCACAATTAGAATTTGGCCATCCAAATCTACATTTAAATGTACTTTTTGGTTAAAAAAATAAAATAAAAGATAATTACTGGCCTTTGAAATTGAGAATCCCCCATCCAGAGTGAAGTCAGAGGTGAGGAGATTCCAGCACCTGGACCACCCCTCCGGAGAGTACCTCTCTGGGACCAGGGTCAAAACTTAGGGTCTGATCTCAGAGTCTCCCTAGCAGAAAGGAGCTAGGCTTTAGCTGTGAGGGACCTCCTCCAGTGACTCCTAAGAGAAGGTACCTTGCATGGCTGGGCCCTGCCTCCAGAGCAAATTATGTCATCAGAGAAGGATTGAAATTCAGATCTCTGTCCAGAGCAGAGTCAGAGATCCAGCAGACTCCCTGCTCAGAGGAGACAGGAGACACACAAGACCTCTTGCTGCAGCTGACTAAGAGCTGACTAATTGTGAGCCACTGAAGACATGGACAGATGCCAATGCAAAAATACATATAACAATATAAAGAACAGCAAGACAACACCAGAAGAAACTGGTGGTTCTACAACTACAAGACCTGAACAGAGTAATGAAGAGGAAACAGAAGGAAACAACACCAAAACACTTTTATGAAGATTATTGAAGCCTTCTAAGAAGATAAAAAAATTCCATTAAGGAAATAGAAGAAAATGCAAACATAAAATTGGAAGAGATGAACAAATCCTTAAAAGAAAAATCAAGAAAAGGTAAACCAAAAAGATGACGGAAACATTCCAGGAACTAAAAATTGAAATAGAAGCAAGCATACCAATAGATACAAGCATAACCAACAGAATCCAAGAGATGGAACAGAGAATATCTGGAGTGGAGGAAGACTCAGTAGCAGAAATAAATACACCAGTTAAAAAAAACACTAAAACCAAAAAATCCATAACACAAAATGTTCAGGAAATCTAGGACACCATGAAAAGACCTAACCTAAGAAGAATAGGAATAGAAAAAGGAGAATACCAGCTCAAAGGAACAGATAACGTATTCAATAAAATTGTAGTAGAAAACTTTCTCAACTTAAAGAAGGAAATGTGTATAAAGATACAAGAAGCTTACAGAACACCAAATAGATTTGAAACCCCCAAAAAGTCTGCTCACCACATAATAATCAAGCCACAAAACATACAGAACAAATAAAAAATTTTAAGAGCTTCCAAAGAAAAGGACCAACTTACCCATACAGGCAGACCCATCAGAATAACTCCTGACTATTCAATGGAAATGATGAGAAGTTATATAGACATTAAAAGAGCATAGCTACCAACCTAGACTACTGTACCCAGCAAAACTATCAGTCATCATAGATGGAGTAAGCAAGATATTTCATGACAAAGTCAGACTGAAACAATATCTATCTAGCAATCTGGCCCTCCAGAAAGCACTGGAAGGAAAACTCCAACCTAGGATCCCAGATACACCCATGAAAACACAAACAATCAATAATCCCCAGAAGGAAAGCCCAGAGAAAGGAAATACATACAAACTACCACTAAAAATAACAGTAAATGTCAGTCAGTAGTCACTAATATTCATTAATATCAGTGGACTCAATTCACATATAAAAAGACACACACTAACAAGATGGATACAAAATCAGAAGCCATCCTTCTCCAGCATACAAGAAACTTACCTCCAACACAAAGACAACATAGGCTCAGAGTAAGGGTTGGGAAAAGATTTTCCAATCAAATGGGCCTAAGAAACAAGCTGGGGTTGGCATCCTAATATCTAACAAAGTAGACTTCACACTAAAATCAATTAAAAGAGACCAAGATGGACATTATTTATTCATTTCAGGAAAAATTGGTTAAGATGAAATTTCAATCCTGAATATTTATGCCCCTAATGTAAGGACAACTATCTATGTAAAAGAAACAATACTAAAGCTCAAAACCCACATCAACTCTCACACCCTAATAGTGGGAAACTTCAATACCCCATTTTCACCCTTGGATAGGTGACCCAGACAGTGACTCAGCAAAGAAATAAGAAGTCTAACAGAGGTTATGATGCAAATGGATTTAATAGATATTTACAGAAGTTTCCACCCAAATGCAAAGGAATATATATATATATTTCTCAGCACCACATGGAACTTTCTCTAAAATTGACTGTATAATTGGTCATAAGGCATATATCAATAGATACAAAAAAATGGAACTAACACCTTGTATCATATTGGACCACCAGGACCGAAAGTTAGAGTTCAATAACATCAAAAATCACAGAAAGTCTACCAACTCATGGAAAATGAACACCACTCAACTGAACCACCTCTGGGTCAATGAAGAAATTAAGAAATAAATCAAAGTCTTCCTAGAATTTAACAAAAATGAATTCACAGTGTACCTAAACTTGTGGGACACAATGAAAGCAGTCTTAAGAGGAAAATTCATAACACTAGACGCCTATATGAAAAACCTAGAGTGATTTCACACTAGAGAACTAACAGCACAGCTGAAAGCCTTAGAACAATTAGAAGCAAACTCAAATAGAAGGAGTATATGACAGGAAATAATATAACTTAGTGCTGAAATCAATAAAATTGAAACAAAAAGGATAATATAAAGAATCAATGACTCAAAGAGTTGGTTCTTTCAGAAAGTCAATGAGATAGATAAACCCTTATCCAAACTAACCAAAAAGCAGTGAGTATCCAAATCAACAAATCAGAAATGAAAAGGCAGACATAACAGACCCCTGAAAATCCAGAGAATTATCAAGTCATACTTTGAAAATCTATATTCCACAGAAATGGAAAACCAAGAAGACATGGACAGCTTTTGGGACACGTACCATTTACCAAAATTAAATGAAGAATAGATTAATTACCTAAACAGACTCTAAAGGAAGTTGAAGCTGTCATTAAAAGCCTCACAAGCAAAAAAGCTCAGGTCCAGATGGTTTGAGTGCAGAATTCTACCAGACATTCAAAGAAGAGTTACTACCATTACTCCTCAAATTGTTTCACACAGTAGAAACTGAAGGAATGTTACCAAATTTGTTTTATGAGGCCACAATATCCCAGCTGCTCAAAGACGCAACAAAGAAGGAGAATTACAGATAAATTTCCCTGATGAATATTGATGTTAAAATTCTCAACAAAATTTTGGCAAACAGTATACAACAATACATAAAAAGTATTATCCACCATGATCAAGTAGGCTTCATCTCAGTAATGCAGAGGTGGTTCAACATATGAACACTTTTAATGTCAAATATCATATAATCAAACTGAAGGAAAAGAAACCCCACATGATCATATCCTTAGATGCTGAAAAAGTCTTTGACAAAATCCAACACTCCTTTATGATAAAAGTCCTGGAGAGATCAAGAATATATCTATATATAATACAGGTGATTTATAAGATGTTGACAGCCACCATCAAATTTAGTGGAGAAAAACTCAAAGCAATCCCGCTAAAATCAGGAACTAGAGAAGGATGTCCTCTCTCCCCTTATCTATTCAATATAGTTGTCGAAGTTTTAGCTAAAGCAATAAGAATACAAAAGGAGATTAAGTGGATACAAATTGAAAAAGAAGCAGTGAAACTATCTTTATTTGCAGATGATATGATTGTATACATTAGTGACTCACAAAATTCTACCAGGGAACTTCTATAGGTGAAAACACCTTCAGCAATGTACCAGGATATAAGATTAAGTCAAAAAATCTGTATCTCTCCTATATACTGAAGACAGGATTAAAAATGTGTAGAAAAATGCAAATAGACCCAGGCCTGTCACCCTGCACAAAACTCAAATCCAAGTGGATCAAAGACCTCAACATAAACCCAGGCACAACTAACCTGGTAGAAAAGAAAGTGGGGGGTCGGTTCCGGTTTCGGTTCCGGGATCTGGGGCTGTCTGCAGAGTATGTCCCAGAGCACCCTGGAGCAGGCAGAGATAAACTCTGCCTGTCATGGTCCCCCCAGCTGCTGCTAGGGGGTTTGCACAGCCGCCACCCACCTCCAATTGGTCAAACAAAGAAAGATTGAAGACTTGAAATTGAGTCCCCTGCACAGTGCAGAAGTAGTGATTGAGCAGATCTGTTCCTCAGAGGTCACAGGAGGCATACAAGCCTGTGTGCCACAACTGACCAGGAGCCACCTAATCGTGAATCACTAAAGCCATGGGCAAACACCAGTTCAAAAACTTACATAATAATATAAAGAACAACAAGGTAACTCCAGAAGAAAGTGGTAATCTTACAAATACAATACCTGAATTGAGCAATGAAGAGGAAACAGAAGGAAACAACACCAAAAATTCCTTTTTGATGATCATCGAAGCTCTCAAAGAAGATATGAAAAATAGCCTTAAAGAAATAGAAGAAAATACAAACAAAACATTGGAAGAGATGAACAAATCTATGAAAGAAACATGCCAGGAACTAAAAGCTGAAATAGAAGCAATAAAAAAGGCACAAAATGAGGCAAAGATGGAAATAGAAAATCTGAAGAAAAAAGCTGGAACCACAGATATAAGCATAACAAACAGAGTTCAAGAGATGGAAAATGGAATCTCTGAAGTGGAAGACTTAGTAGCTCAAATAGAGCTCAAATCAGTCAAAGAAAATAGTAAAACTAAAAAAGCCATAACTCAAAATGTTCAAGAAATCTAGGACACCATGAAAAGACCTAATTTGAGAATAATAGGAATAGATGAAGGAGAAGAATACCAGCTCAAAGGCACAGATAATGTTTTCAATAAAATCATAGAAGAAGATGTCCCTAACCTGAAGAAGGAAATGCCTATAAAGATACAAGAAGCTTACAGAACACCAAATAGATATGATCCCAAAAAAAGTCAGCACGCCACAAAACATACAGAACAAAGAAAAAAATTTAAGAGCTGCAAAAGAAAAGGGCCAACTCACATATAAAGGCAGACCCATCAGAATAACGCCTGACTATTCAATGGAAACGATGAAAGCTAGAAGGGCTTGTTCAGAAGTTATACAGACGCTAAAACAGCATGGCTGCCAAACTAGAATACTATACCCTGCAAAATTATCAATCACCATAGATGGAGTAAACAAGGTATTTCAGGACAAAGTCAGACTGAAAGAATATCTATCTACCAATCCAGCACTACAGAGAGTATTAGAGGGAAAACTACAACCTAAGGACCCTAGATACACCCATTAAACTACAAACAATCAATAATTCCACAGAAGAATACTCCAGAGAAAGGAAAAACAAAGATGTTACCACCAAAAATGACAGGAAATATCAATCAATGGTCACTAATATCCCTTAATATCAACAAACTCAACTCTCCTATAAAATGCCACACACTAACAAGATGGATACAACAACAGAAGCCATCGTTCTGTTGCCTACAAGAAACACACCTCAAACGAAGGACAGACACAGGCTTAGAGTAAAGGGTTGGGAAAAGATTTTCCAGTCAAATCGTTCTAAGAAACAAGCGGGGGTTGCAATCCTAATATCTAACAAAGTACATTTTAAGCTAAAAGCAACTAAAAGGGACCAAGATGGGCACTACTTATTCATCACAGGAAAAATTGGTCAAGAGGAGATTTCAATCTTGAATATTTATGACCCTAATATAAGGGCACCTACTTATGTAAAGGAAACACTGCTAAAGCTCGAATTTCACATCAATTCTTACACCCTAATAGTGGGAGACTTCAATACCGCACTTTCAACCCTGGATAGATCAACCAGACAGAGACTCATCAGAGAAATAAGGAGTTTAAAAGAGATTATGATACAAATGGATTTAATAGATATCTACAGAAGCTTCTACCCAAACACAAAGGAATATACATATTTCTCAGCTCCTCATGGGAACTTTTCCAAAATTGACCACATAATTGGTCATAAAGCAAATTTCAACAGATACAAAAAAAATGGAAATAATCCCTTGTAACATATTGGACCACAAGGGCCTAAAGTTAGAGTTCAACAACATCAAAGAAAGCCTACCAACTCATGGAAACTAAATATCACTCAGCTGAACCATCTCTGGGTCAAGGAAGAAATTAAGAAAGAAATCAAAGTCTTCCTAGAATTTAATTAACATGAATCCACAACGTATCCAACTTGTGGGACACAATGAAAGCAGTCTTAAGAGGAAAATTGATAGCGCTAGATGCCTATATGAAAAACCTAGAGAAATCCCACACTAGAGACCTAACAGCTCAGCTGAAAACCTTAGAACAATTAGAAACAAACTCACCTAGAAGGAGTAGATAACAGGAAATAATCAAACTTAGAGCTGGAATCAACAAAATTGAAACAAAAAGAATAATAAAAAGAATCAAAGAATCAAAGAGTTGGTTCTTTGAGAAAGTTAACAAGATAGATAAGCCCTTAGCCAAACTAATCAAAAACAGAGCGAGAGTGTTCAAATCAACAAAATCAGAAACAAAAAGGGGGACATAACAACAGACCCCCAGGAAATCCAGAGAATTATCAGATCATATTTTGAAAATCTGTATTCCACAAAAATGGAAAACTTTGACGAAATGGACAGCTTTTTTGACAGGTACCACCTACCAAAATTAAATGAAGATCAGATTAATTACATAAACAGGCCTATAACCCTTAAGGAAATTGAAGCTGTCATTAAAAACCTTCCCAAATTAGAGCCCTGGTCCAGGTAGTTTCAGTGCCGAATTCTACCAGACATTCAAAGAAGAATTACTACCATTACTCCTCAAACTATTTCACACAGTAGAAACTGAAGGAATATTGCCAAATTCCTTTTATGAGGCCACAATTACCCTAATACCCAAGCCACTGAAAGACACAACAAAGAAGGAGAATTACAGACCAATCTACTTCATGAATATTGATGCGAAAATTCTCAACAAAATTTTGGCAAACCGTATACAACAATGTATAAAAGATGTTATCCACCACGACCAAGTAGGCTTCATCCCAGAAATGCAGGGCTGGTTTAACATATGAAAAACTGTAAATGTTATCCATCATATAAACAAACTAAAGGAACAAAACCACATGATCATTTCCTTAGATGCTGAAAAAGCCTTTGATAAAATCCAACACTCCTTTATGATTAAAGCCCTGGAGAGATCAGGAATACAGGGAGCGTACCTAAATATAATAAAGGCGATTTACAAGAAGCCGACAGCCAGTATCAAACTAAACGAAGAAAAACTCAAAGCAACCCCACTAAAATCAGGAACTAGACAAGGTCCCTCTCCCCTTATCTAGTCAAAATAGTTCTCAAAGTTTTAGCTAAAGCAATAAGGGAACGAAAAGAGATTAAGGAGATACAAATTGGAAAAGAAGAAGTGAAACTATCTCTATTTGCAGATGATATGATTGTATACATAAGTGACCCACAAAATTCTTCCAAAGAACTGGTACAGCTGATAAATACCTTCAGCAATGTAGCAGGATACAAGATTAACTCAAAGAAATCAGTAGCCCTTCTATACACTAAAGATAGAAGAGCTGAAAAAGAAATAAGGGAAACATTACCCTTCATATTAGCTGTAAATAGTATTAAATACCTTGGAGTAACTATAATCAAAAAAGTAACAGATCTATTTGACAAAAATTTTAAATCACTGAAGAAAGAAATTGAAGAGGATATCAGAAAATGGAAAGCTCTCCCATGTTCCTGGATACGTAAGATCAACATAGTAAAAATGGCAATTCTACCAAAGGCACTCTACAGATTCAATGCACTGCCCATCAAAATCCCAACACAATATTTTTTGGACCTTGAAAGAACAATACTCAATTTCATTTGGAATAACAGGAAAGGCAGGATTGACAAAACAATTTTACTCAACAAAAGAACCTCAGGAGGTATCAATCACCATCTCTGACTTCAAGTTATACTATAGAGCTACAGTAATAAAAACAGCCTGTACTGGCATAAAAACAGACTTCTGGATCAATGGAATAGAATTGAGGATCCAGACATTAACCCAAAAACCTATGAACACCTGATTTTTGACAAAGAGGCCCAAAACATTCATGGAAAAAAGATTGTATATTTAACAAATGGTGTTGGCATAGCTGGGTGGACGTGTGTAGAAAAATGCAAATAGATCCGAGCCTGTCACCCTGCATAAAACTCAAATCCAAGTGGATTAAAGACCTCAACATAAACCCAGACACTTTGAACTTGATAGAAAAGAAAGTGGGAAATACCCTTCTACGAATTGGCACAGGCGACCACTTCTTAAATATAACACCAGTGGCACAGACACTAAGACCAACAATCAATAAGTGGGATCTCCTGAAGCTAAGAAGCTTCTGCAAAGCCAAGGACACTGTCAATAGGACAAAACGCCAGCCTACAGAATGGGAAAAGATTTTCTCCAACCCTACAAGTGTTAGAGGACTGATCTCTAAGATATATAAAGAGCTCAAAAATCTAGAGCCTAAAACCTTGAATATTCAATCAAAAAATGGGGTTCAGATCTAAAAAGGAAATTCTCAGCAGAGGAATTACAAATGGTGGAAAGACACCTGAAAAAGTGCTCATCATCTTTAGCCATCAGAGAAATGCAAATTAAAACAACTTTGAGATACCACCTAACACCTGTTAGATTGGCTAAGATAAAAGGCACAGATGACAGCCTATGTTGGAGAGGATGGGGATCAAGGGGAACACTCCTCCATTGTTGGTGGGAGTGTAAGCTTGTTCAGCCACTTTGGAATGCAATATGGCGGTTTCTCAGAAAACTGAGAATCAATCTCCCCAAGGACCCAGCAATACCACTTCTGGGTGTATACCCTAAAGAGGCACATTCACACCCCAAAGGTATTAGCTCAACTATGTTCATAGCAGCATTATTTGTAATAGCAAGAACCTGGAAACAACCTAGATGTCCCTCAACTGAAGAATGGATTAACAAACTATGGTACATCTACACAATGGAATACTACTCAACAGTAAGAAAAAATGATATCCTAAAATTTGCAGGCAAATGGATGGATTTGGAGAATATCCTCCTGAGCGAGCTATCCCAAACTCAGAAAGATAAGCAGGGGATGTACTCACTCATTAGTGGTCTCTAAGCAAACTAACAAGAAAAAAGCCAAGCATCCCCAAGCTGCAAACCACAACCACTAAACAGCTTGCGATCAGAAACACCCTGGACTGACCCTTCGGATTCCACTCCACCTATTGGAACACCTGTCTCACTCTTGAGGGAGCGGGGAGAAAACTGGATTTGCCAGGAGTGGAGACTGAACTAAGTATTATTGGATCAGTGGGACCATGGGACTGTCTGCAACCTGCCCAGGGAGGGGATGGGGACTTGTGGAGAAGAAAAAATGACCTGATGTGGTGGGAGGGGGAAGGGACCTTGAATTGGGATATACAGGGATAGAAAAAAAAATCCAGAGGGAAAGCTGAACACAAAGTAATTTTACTTGTAGCAAATTATTTGCATTATCACCCTTGATAAGCCATGCTTATGATTTTTATTTTTTATAGTTATTGTTAACTTATCCGCATTCTAAATTCAATTTACTGTTTTTCTTGATAAGTACAAAATAAAAAAAAGAAAAAAATAACAAAATAAGAATTTGAAAATAAAGAAAAAAAAAAGAAAAGAAAGTGGGGAATACCCTCCAACACATTGGCACAGACGACCACTTCATAAATATAACACCAGTGACACAGACACTAAGAACAATCAATAATTTGGACCTTCTGAATCTGAGAAGCTTCTTTAAAGCTAAGGACACAATCAATAAGACAAAATGACACCCTACAAAATGGGAAAAGATTTTTACCAACCTGACAAGTGTTAGGGGACTGATATCTAAAATGAATAAAGAACTCAAGAAACTATAGCCCAAAACCTTGAATAACCGAATCAAAAATGTGGCTGAGAACTAAAAAGGCAATTCTCAGCAAAAGAATTATAAATTGGCTGAAAGGCACTTGGAAATGTGCTCAACATCTTTAGCCATCAGAGAAATGCAAGTCAAAACAACTCTGAGATACTACCTTACATCTGTCAGATTGGCTAAGATAAAAGACACAGATGACAGCCTATGTTGGAGACGTTGTGGAGCAAGGAGAACACTCCTCCATTGTTTGTGGGATTGTAAGCTGGTTCAACCACTCTGGACTGCAGTACAGTGATTTTTCACAAAGCTGGATATCAATTTCCCCAAAGACCCAGCAATACCACTCTTGTGCATATACCCTAAAGATGCACATTCATACTCCAAAGGCATGAGCTCAACTGTATTCATAGCAATATTATTCATAATAGCAAGCACCTGCAAACAACCTAGATGCCCCACAACTGAAGAATGGATTAACAAACTATGGTAAATTTACACAACGGAGTACTACTCAGCAGTGAGAAAAAATGATATCCTAAAATTTGCAGGGAAATGGATGGATTTGGAGAATATACTTCTGAGTAAGGTCTCACAAACTCAGACAGATAAACAGGGGATGTACTCATTCGTTGGTGGACTTTATACCAAAATCTAATCATGTCCAAACTGCAAACCACAACCACTGAACATCTTGGGATCGGAAACACCTTGGAATGGCAGCTTGGACCCAATTCCCTTCAGAGAAACACCTGACTGAGTCTTGATGTGGGGATGAGAAAAGCTGATTTGACTGGAGTGGATGTTGAACTAATCCACATTGGGACCTTGGAACTTCCTGCGCTTGCTGGGGAAGAGATATACTGATGGAGAGAAGAGTTAGTGCCTGGGAGGGGCGGGAGTGGGAAGGGAGCCTGAATGAGTGGATACATGGATTAAAAAAAAATATGACTTTATTTTTCTTAATAATAAAAAATAGATTGAGCTCTCTTCTATAATGTCACCTCAAAGATATAAGTAAGACAGGCTGCCTTATAGAACTAGTTTCCTGGATTTTGCACAGAAATTAGTGAATGAAATAGACATATAGTACTTACCATGCTAACCATGTCAGCCACAGACATTTCAAAGACCAAAAAAACCTCTACTGGGGCAGTTAGAAAATAATAATGGAGTGAATAGGGGTTTTAATTCTCCTACTGATATTAGTCTCTTCCCACTACTGGAATCAAAGTTTTTTAGTATTCAGCATTCTGTTGAGGTACAAAACCACCAAGTTTAATATGGAATATTGACATATCATGGGGTGAACCTATATTTTTTGTTTATTTGTTTAATAACAGGACTTCAGAGCCACAAGATTGGCTATGATTCTTTTTCTGTGTGTGAAGCTATGAGGCTGGCTCAAGATCAGCCTTGGAAAAATGGAGAGCGGTATTGGTGATTGAACTAGACTGCTTTTCTCTTTAACCCAGTCACATGACTGAGAACAAAAAAATAAAAAGGTATGCCCACTTAAAGTTGGTCTACACTTACTGAACTGAGCTGGACCTTGTGTAGCGTTCTAGACTCCTGCAGACTGAATCGTGAGCTGCCACCCACCCATATTAAAACACTAGGAAACAAACCCGGCTGTGCTGAGGGGCTGAACATATTCTGCATTAATGATGCCAAACTTAATAGAGACTGATTTTATATGGAGAACAAGTTTGAGAAATCATCAACAGTAATTTTTCATAATCACAATGAGATGGCAAGATTGTTGAACCATGCTAATTGGGAAGGCTATTTTAAAGCTTATTTGTGCTAAATAAAATTAACTCCGATTTTGCTGGATTTTAATAAAATGCATCCACTATAAAAATGAATGGAGATGTCAAAGGCTTGTGCTTAGCGGCTGCATTACTGGGCATGCAAAAAGTGTCTGTCAATGATCAATCACAGGCACACTTACCTCATTGTACAGGCTATTTGAAGAATTGTTGAGGCACCAGGCCTCTGGCTGATAGGTGGGAAGGACTCTCTCAGATGTAATTCTTGTTGATGTCGGATGTTGACAGTTGAGGGAGATGGTTGGTAAGAAGTCCTAGTTAGCAACTGTGTCAACTGAGACATTCAGGTTATAGATGAAATAGTGAGATTGCTTATGTTACCTTCGAGATTTAATTAAATACCAATGTCAAAGGTCTCCTGTGTTGGGGCAGTATGTAAGGACTGAGAGCCATTCTCAGGGAAAAGCTAACATTCTATAAATCAATTACATCTATTGATCAACTGCTATGTAAATATTTGGTACTGAATTAACTATGAAGGAAAAGATAAAGCAGGACCCTTTTTTCTTCTTCTCCTCTGAGCATTCACAGCTCATATTTACCTCCTTGAAAAAAAAATGTGATAAAACAAATGAGGACAAAACACAAAAGCTACTTTGGTGCTTGTCTGAAAACCTGGGAAAATGTGTAGTGTGAAGCAAAGGCAGGTGCCAGTTACAACTGGACGCAGGGATTGGATGACTCGCCTATCTCATTATTGATAGATATATAATATGTGTGTAGTTGTTATTTATGTAAGTATAATATGTTCATGTATACAAATACATAAATACCATGACTATTTGTGTAGAACATTCTTCCATGCACTGGCATATGTTTCACTTAAGTTATATTTTGATATAGCCTGGTACAGGTTGGATATCAAATGTTCCCCCCAAAGTCATGTTTTTGAGTCTTTTATGATATTTTAGGATGTATTACGGAGAAGGTGGAACTTATATGGTGTGGAAAATTAGAGTAATAGGCGTGGAACTTCAAAGGAGACACTAAGACCCTGGCAGGCTCCCGCTCTCCTTCTCTCCCTCTGCTCCACCATGCTTTCCCCGGCTACCACCTGCCAGGACTAACACTTCTGAACCTGAGATAAAATAAGTTTTTCTTTAAAGTGATATGTTACAGCAACAGAAAGTGGACAGTATAAAACCAAAGCAAGAGAAGAAGCAAATCCTGTTACCAGGCTTGAGTCTGCCCTTCTTTCCCTTTATGTGTCTGGGTCTATATGGGTATGGGGGTCAACACCTCAGTCATTCTCTTCTTATTCTAGAGCAGTGATTTTTAAACTTCCTAATGCCGTGACCCTTTAATACAATTCCTCATAGAAAAATTGTTTCATTGCTACTTCATGGGTGTAAATTTTCTACTGTTATGAATTATAATACAAATATCTGATCCATGATCAATGTAAGAACCACTGATCTAGATGTTTTCAGTCCTTTTAGATAGGAAGGATAGTATTATTCAACATCCAGTTTTTTCATGGATCTCACTTGGCAACTTGTTCCAGGTATTCAGTATCCTTTGAGGATCTGATTCTAGAGGAAGCCCCAGGGCTGGAGAGAAGGCTCAGCCGTTAAAGGCTAAGCTTACAACCAAAAATATAAGAGAAAGATCCAAGTCACATCAAATGTTCACATTCAGGAAGTCCTGAGGACTTGGGTCACAGAGCCGTTCTCTTCCAAGGTAAACATGAGTTTCATCACTCAGCACAGACAGCCCCATCTGAACCTCATGGAAAGAACAGTTCTGCAATCAGAATAAAGAAGATGGGATAATGAGCTGCCAGAAAAGGAAAATGTTTCTCATAATTACAGAACTGCTTTGGAAAACAAACAAACATACAGATGTGTGTAATAATATAAGAATGTACATCATTGCTTTCTCTCCTGTTTGAGACTTTAAATATCAACAAAAGTAGAGCTGTTGTGTTAACTCCAGTGGGCAGTGGGTTCACTTTAATACATGGAGTCAAACCTCTTTTATTTTTTTTAACAGCTTAAACACCCTCTTTCTGGCTCAGTAGAAATTCTGCTGTATCTTCCTTCTTATTAACATTGATTTGTCCAAATGTTTCAAAATTGACCTGGTCTAAAGAAACTAATCCCAGATATATACAGTTTTTTCTTTTTTATTAAAAAATAAAACCCAAACCAAACCAAATGCCAACCACAAAAACCTCTATGTAAGTGTGGATAGGAGGGTATGTTCACTGTGTGCTTGTGTATGTGGAGATTGGAAGTTAACCATGGGTATTTGTTCCTCAGGAGCCAGCCATCCTTTAATTAATTAATTTTACTCTTCTGTGTGTGTGTGTGTGTGTGTGTGTGTGTGTGTGTGAGAGAGAGAGAGAGAGAGAGAGAGAGAGAGAGAAAGAGAGAAAAAAATTTTGCCTCAACAATCTTGCAGAGTCAGAGAGCAGAACTGGGTGCTGTTCATTCAGGGTTTCTTGTTCAATCCTGTGTATGGCAGTGTAACTGGCCTGAAAGTTGCTGTGAAATAATTCTTTTCTATATTGTGAATATGTAATACTTTCATGGGTTTAATAAAGAGCTAACTGGCTAATAGCTAAGCATGAAGAAGTTAGGTGGGAGAGCTAGACAAAAAGAGAGGCACAGAAGAAGGAAGGCAGAGCTGCCAGCCAGATAGATACACAGGAAGCTGAAGATGAACAAGCCATCCAGGGAAAAGGTACCACCATGTACATATTCCCAAATACATTGTGTGTATAACTCAAATACCACATTGTTGGTATTACCAAGCCAGGCCTTACTGTCTCTTCTGATGTCCCTGTTGTGGTTTGATTTTTCTCTTGCTGTGCTGAAAGTGTCTGACCAAAAGCAAGATGGGAAAGTTTATTTCATCTTACAGCTCTCACCTCACAATCTTATTGAGAGAAGTCAAAACTGATGTTTGGCCTCAGACCAGTCTAGCATTACTGATTTATTTTGTTGCTGTCCATTTGTTTTAAAATTACACATAAATGAGTGTTTTGTTTGCATGTGTGTATGTGAACCATATGCATACCTTGCTGCTGGTAGAGGTCAGAAGAAGGTGTTGGATTTCCTGAAACTGAAATTACAGACAGTTGTGAACTGACATGTGGGTTCTGGGAGTTAAGGCATGATCAGAAAGAGCAGAAAGTATTGTTAGCCACTGAGACCTCTCTTCAGCTACTTGTATTATTTGTGTATTGGGTTGGGCATATTTTTCCACCTTAAATGAGTAGTCATGATTTTCTCAATGAGAAAATGAGCATACACTCAATTTTTAGAAAAGAAGACCCTTAGGCAGGGATTAGGGCAGAGACATTGACATTAAGAGGGCATTCCCAGCTATGTCACTTAGCTCTTGTGCTTTCTCCCTGTGACTCTACTACAGAAAAAAGAAAATGCTACATAGGTACTTCCAAATAGAAAAAAGGAAAATGTATTTTTGCACTGGCATCTGCCCATGGCTTCAGTGGTTCACGATTAGTCAGCAAAGTGAAGCATGTCCAAGCTGCAAACCACAAACACTGAACAGCTTAGGATCTGAAGCACCTTGGCCCAGCACCTTCGATCCCACTCCCTCTAGAGGAACACCTGACTCAGTCTTGATGTTGGGGTGAGGAAAGCGGATCTGCCAGGAGTGGATGCTGAACTAAGCCACATTGGGACCTTGGGACCCCATACCCTTGCTGGGGAGGAGATAATGAGATGTGGAGAAGAGAGAGTGACTGGGAGGGGTGGGAGCGGGAAGGGAGCTTGAACAAAAATATGCATGGATAAAAATACGACTTTATTCATAACAAAAAATAAATAAAAAAAGAAAAAAGTAAAATGTATTTGAAGTCTCCTGGGTGAGATGACTGAAAATGCTAACTGAATTTCCAGTCCTCTTAAAGTGAGTAATGGTCCCAGAGGTAAAATTATACAACTGAAAAAATGAGGCAAGTTGACAACAAAGATTGTCTGGCAGAAGGACAGTCCCCACCCTCTGCATTTCCCCCAGTTATTCGGGAAGCTCATTGTTTAGACTGAAGCTAGTGAGATCATGTGACATATAGGCTTTATGGATTCAGGTTTTTGTGTTGATTTTCTCTTAAAAATGCATTTAGAAAACTACTCAGTTCCTGTAAAGCAAGTGTGCATCGATTTGTTACAGTGCATTTTAAAAATGGCAAATCATAAACTACTGAACTCAAGAGAGATTCAATAAATCATTAAAACACAACCACCTGCAAGCCCAGCTCTGTCTAATTTCTGACAGTCCAAATAATTAGATACATTAAGACTCTTACGCATCACCTGAATCCCACGCATTGTAACAGCTCCTGCCAAATGTGAGCTCCTGGAGTGGGTAACACAATTTTATTTTGATGCCATGTGCATTATTTATTTATATATTGATTTGCTGAGGTGGAGGGAATAGAACCCAAGCTGCTGACTTCTCCATGCTCCATGGTACCATCTGTTCTTTGGCAGACAGGGACACCTTGCTGCAGCTGAACCAGACAGGGACAGGTTGTTTTTGCCTGAGAAATGCAGGGAATAAGTTAGCAGAGCCAAGGGTGTCACCTTTACACTGGTCATATTTGGAGAGATCAAACTTAAAACTATTTTATTTTTGGCTATGGTTTTCAAATTTTAGTTACTGGAATTAGAAATAACAATTCAGATGATTAATATCTATGTACACACACACACACACACACACATACACACACACACACAAACAAGCAAAATCTCATGTGGGTCCAGGCTTATCCTCAAACTTTATGTGCAGCAGAGAATGACCTTAAATTCCTGATTGTCCTCAAGAAGTCAGCCCTCCCTCCATGATTAGCCCTTAGTAACTGTCTACTCAGCACTGTTTCTACCAATGTAAATGGTTGAGGGTCAGCTGAAATGTGACCCCTTTCATAGGCTCAGGCTCATGCATTTTGTTTTGGCAGCTGTCCCATTAACACACCCTCATGCAGAGACAGATATATTGGCAGCTGAATTGTAGCAGACAATTGTGCAATTCCCCAGCTAACTAAGGAAGGCGGTGTTGCCCAGATGGCTCAGGTGACAGCCTGAGAAAACACACAGAGAAGAAAGCATTTTTTTTCTTTTATTAAAATGTTTAAAGAATATGTGCCTGAATGCTTTTAGCAGTAAGTGGATTTTGTGGCTAGACAAGAAAATCTGGAACAAGTTCGCCCAGATCCTGCAGCAGTAGCCTTTCTTATCTGAGGATTACTAAGTAAACAAATTGGGAGCTTGGAGCCCAGCGCTTAGCAGATGTGCATGTTTCCTGTCCTCCTTTTACTGATTGTCTGAATTAGTTTTCCTGTTCTAACAAAATGAACTATGTGGGCAAATCTAGTAGCCACTTCTCCACCCAGCCTTCTGGAGACCAGAGAAAGCCTGGAGTCAGTGTGTTCAGTGTCACACTTGCCTAGAAGATTGATGTATTTTTTCCCCATGCTTCATTCTAGAACATCTCTAGCAGAATCTAAAATTTAATGTTTTCCAGGCAACATAAAAGCAGTTATAACAGGAAAAGTCCTGAGTTCTTGGGAATTGAATTTAATGAGATTGTATTATTATCCCAGAAGGAAGGAACCCAGTACTCTCTTCGCTTTGGAAAATAAGCCAGGCACAGGTACTTTTGTAGATATGTGCTTGGTATAATGAAGACAAACACCGAGAAACTTGACCTACTCAATCATGAAGAGAAAAACTTAGCTCAAGAAACCCCATTTTACTTTCTAGTAGCTATTTTTTTTAAGATTTATTTATTTATATTTATTTATTATAGATATAGATATATATAGATATACAGAAAAGGGCACCAGATGTCATCATAGATGGTTGTAAGCTGCCATGTGGTTGCTGGAAATTGAACTCAGGACCACTGGAGGAACTGTCAGTGCTCTTAACCTCTGAGCCATCTCTCCAGTCCCTCTAGTAGCTATTTTATAAAAAGGTAAAATAAAGTTTAGTTTTGCATTTCTGGCACCTGTGGCAGGGGCAGGGGGAGCTGCCCAGTTCTAGGAGAAAAATGGGTTCCTGGCGGGGACCTGCCCAGTTCTGGGGGAAGAATAGTCATTCCTTACTAGTACTGGGAAAAGAACATGTCCTAAAACATTAGACCTAGCAGGGGACCTCCCCAGTTCTGAGAGAATACCTTCCTATCTGCCCAACTCTGGGAGATTAGCTAAGACATCTGCTCCATTCTGGGAGAGAGATAGATTCTTGCTTGCCCAGTTATGGGAAAAACCAGCCACCCCAGGTAGGGTCCAGGTGGTGTCCATCCAGGTGGGGTTCAAAGATACTCTGGCACAGAAAGACCCTAAGCAGGAGCCAATCAGTAGCATGTCAGCACCCTGTCTCTAAGCAACCAACTTTGTTGTAACTTGTGCTTATAAAAGATCCCTTGTAACCAAAGACAGCAGGTCTGTTATCACAGAAGCTTGAAGTATGCTCCCTGCTTGGTTTGTATTGCGCTGCCAATAAACATTACTGTTTGCATTTCGGATATCTCTGGCTTTGGTGGTATCTCTGGGGGTTGAGCTTTGGGTATAACAATTCACTTAAAGCAAGCAATCAAATCAATACAGATGAAAAAACCCTTAGAAACTCTATTTATAGCCTTTATATCATAAAATTAAATAGCTTTCTACATATACCCTGTTTCAAAAGAGGCTAAAATAAGCTTCTGGGCAGAACAGAGGACCATTTTACAGGATGGTATGGTATGTAAGACCTACAACTGCCAACCTACAGTCTCTGGATGTGGTATGGCCATCCATATTTGGAGCTCTATTCCGGTCAGAGGTAGTGAGATGAAGTTCATCTCTCTAAACACTCTGGAGAGTGAACCTTCTTTATTATCTTCTCAGAATACTCCTTGGCTTGTGTCAGTGAAACTTAAGTTTCTTCTTCTTCCCTCATGTGGCTTCTTCCCTCTGGCTCAGCATCTCTGCTTCTGCAGGCATGCTCCTCTTATGAGAAATCCATACTGAACTGAAGCTGACCTAACTGACTTCATCCCTATTTGCTTAAATATTCAAAGTCCTTCAGATCAAGTAAGTTAACATTCATAAGCATTGGGAATTAGGATTTTATTATATCTTTTGGAGAAAGTTCAACCCAGAACTAAGGGTTTTCCTAGTGAGCCAGTCAGGCATTTATTCAAATAATTATAAAACAGGTTGAAATTAACAAATTGGAAAAGGTTACAAAGGCCACATAGGTTCCCATGGTGGAGAGTAGGCCTGGGCAGGGTGTTGTCCAATGTGTATTAAGTAGATTTAGAGAAGAGTGGAGAGTGGGTTGAGGTAGGGCAGACAAACAGGACCAATGAAGGTTCTGAAGAATAGGAAGACTGAAAGCACCAGAGCATTGTGTAATTGGAGTGCAGATAACCAAAGGGTGTGATAAGGGTGACTAAACACTGAAAAGTTTGCCTTCCTCTCACCATTCCAGACATGTGGAGCCACACTGGATAGCAGATTTCCTAAGAGAATCAGGGGACAACTGGGGATGTTTTCAAAAGACTGCTCATTTGAAGCCGTATGGGGCAATGAAAACTACATGAATGCAGGACAGGTGGTAAGGCAGGTGAGGAGGACAGAGTTAGGATTTGAAGGTCTCACTCACAGCCCATGTTGGTAGGTTCAGGATGAGTAGAGACTGGAGAGTTCAAGCCATAGATCCACAGAAGTAGGCAAGTAAAACATGTATATATGTAGAGGTCAAAGGTAAATAAAAATAAGGGGAGATAATAGAATAGGGTTAGGAGTTACCATGGACACTCTGGGCCTGGGAATAGTCCCTGTATTATTGAGGACACACCCCACCATGAACACCACCTGGTTTGGAAAGGAAAGATTATGCGGGCAGTTGTATTGGAATTGCCAAGAGGATGCTAAGAAGACAGTTGATTGACCTGATATAGAGGCCCTGCTGGAGGCAGCTAGCACTTCATTGAATAACTGAAATCTAATACTAACATGATAGTTGAGTGATAGCCTGGCATCATCCCCTTCTCTTGCCTAGGATAAGGTCCTAGGCTCTTGGGGATTTTAAAACAGGTTCCTACTAGCCATATTAACTTGAGGTTTTGTAGCTACTATGGATCAATGAGCAAAGAATCTGCTTATTAGTACAAAGGCCTAGAAATCCATATGTAATTTCTCTCTCTCTCTCTCTCTCTCACTCTTTCATTGTGTGTGTATGTATGTGTGTGTGTGTGTGTGTGTGTGTGTGAGAGAGAGAGAGAGAGAGAGAGAGAGAGAGAGAGAGAGAAATTTTTATTTACTTTTGACCTCTACATATATACATGTTTTACTTGCCTACTTCTGTGGATCTATGGCTTGAACTCTCCAGTCTATACTCATCCTGAACCTACCAACATAGGCTGAGAGAGAGAGAGAATGTGGGGAGATCAGAGTTCTAGTATTTCATCTTATTTGAGACAGGGTCTCTTATTGTTTTCCACTTTTTATGCAGGTTATTGGCCAGTGAAATTTCAGAGATTCTCCTGTCTTCAGCTTACAGCTCACTGTAGGAATCCTAAGACTGTAGATGTGCACTCACTAAGTTTATTTTATATAGGCTTTTGGTATCTGAAGTGCTTGTGTGGTAAGCTCTTGGATCACTAAGTCAGTTCCTCAGTCCTGTTTATTTTATTTATTTATTTATCTTTTTGGGGAACATAACATAAGTGGATTTATTGGTTGGAAAATACAAAACAGAGAAACTGGCTAAAACAATCAGCTCTCTGAGAAGAAACAAGCCCCATCTTTAGGTTTCAGTCTCAGAGTCTCACACTTGAGAGACAAGTAAGTGCTACATCACTGAGGAACTTTGGTCCTTCATTTTTACAATTATTGTTTTATTTATTTTATTGTTGTTTTACTATTGGGGAATGACAAGGTTGACTGAAGGTAAATAAATATCCTCTGATTTAGCAAGTTTTGATTAATATAGGTAATATTTCATTGAAATGGTAATTCTTGGTTTCTAGAGGCTGCTTTCTTCTAATTCAAAAACAAGACTTATGTATATACATTAAAAAGCTAGGAAAGTAGCCTTTTAACATTCTCTAACCTTTCAAACATCTTCTCAACTGAATGAAGCTTTACTTCTGCCAGAACATCAGAAAATAATTCTGAGTATCATCTACTTTTTGTTTTCTTTTGAGATAAGGTCTTTGACTTGTGGTGTGTCAAATAGACAAGGCTGGCTCTCCAGCAAACCTCAATCAACCACTTGTCTCATTCCCTAGCCTTTGAATCATAAATGTGGGTTACCATACCTGTTTTTCTTCACATGGTTTCTAAGGGTTAAATTCAGGTCTTTATGATTTTATGACAAGGTCTTTACCAACTGAAGTACGTCTTTGGCCCTGCCTGCGTGTTTTAAACTTTTAACCATTCATTTGCTGCTAGTTACCTGAAGTCTGGCTAGATAGACCAGCTTTCCCTGAAGGAGAAGTCCCTCTGACCTCCAGAACTGATCTCAGTCTGCTCCAAGAAGCTCCTTTGTAGTGCCTCTCAAGTCCAGTTCTGATTTGGATTTTTTTTTTTAAAAAACTAATTTCCTTTCTTCTCTTCCCTCCTCTCTCCTTCTCTCCTCTTTCTCCCTTTTTTCTTTCTTTTCAAAAGGAAAGATAAGCATATAGCTTTCTCTCCAAGATAGCTCTAATCTGAAGAAATTTCTTTCCTATGGGGAGGTGTTGCCTTAGCTACGAAGCAACCAATTAACTTTTTTTAAAAAAATCTTCCTTTATCAATATTCAATGGCTTTTTTTTTTTTTTGCTATACTCTGTGGTTTTATCATTTGCCAAACTGAAGAGCAACAGGGATTACAGAGCAGTGAAGATGTCTCAGAGAAGCCAAAGGTGCAGAAACAGGTCCCACAACATTCCTGATAGATGCCTTTCCTCCATTCCCCTCCTATTCCACTGCTAGGGCATATTTTAAGGCCCTGAATGCAACTTATATATTGTCTCTGGGGATGCAGAGGGTATGGGACTAGTCTCTGGGGATGACATTCAATTTCTTGTGTTTTATAGGACAAGGACTCAGAAGCAAAATCGGATTTAAGAAAAAAAATCATCAGTCTTTCCACATTGAGTATAAAGGTTCATATTATAGTTGGCAAAATAATGGAAGGCAGCAACACCACAGTATCTCAAATTAGAAACTGTCCATACAGTGAAGTCTAAGAGCAAAGACAGTTTCTGTGAACAAATGAAGAAGTTACATGATTATCTCTCCTCTCTTCCCCAAGTTGAAAAATGTTTGAATCCTCATACTGTTTTAGAAACCTGGACGTTTTCCTCATCTTCAAATGCAGAAGCAGGTTTTGCAGGTGGAAATTCTCAATGCCACCTCTCAGTTTTTTTCCTCTTTACTCTCATTATTGCCTTCCTGGGACACTCCCTCCATCTCATGCCTGGTCTTACCTTTCTTGTTTGTATGGTTTTTATGGGCATGCATAAAGATATGTTTACTCTAGCCTTCCACGTCAATCACTTAGGTAAATGAGTGCATTAATCCACAAACCCACAAAATAATCTTAATTATGTTTGATTGGTACTTTCTCCTGTCTCACATTGGAAATTTGGTTTATCTCCATAAAAATGCCTCAGATACTAGGTGTAATGTGACTGTCTCCATTTTACAAAGTGTGTGGGGCCTATGTAGCAAATGTATCTTGGCTAAGGGACATACATTGAGTCACCAAAAATTTGAGATTTGGATCTAGATCAAGTTAATGCCAAAGACATTTACTCAATTAGTATTCTGCTTGCATAAACAATACAAAAAAGAAGTCTTTGCACATATCTTTGTCAATGTTTTATCTAGGAACACTCTGACCTTGATATGTTGTGAAATAAAGTTGATGTTTTTGAAGTATGAATCGTGCACATTCATGCAGCTAATGCTGTATAAATTTTTGAGCGATGAGAGTCATCTTTTACCTGATGTGCCGATTGTGCTTTTGAGTAGCTAGCTCTAAGTAGGGCCGCTGGATTTACCAAATAAAGTTAAAAGTGCTAACTTAGACTTAAACAAATAAACAATAATTCTTAATGCAAGTATATCCTTGCAGTATATTGTTGGATATATTGACACTGAAAACAATTTCAGATTACTTAAAATTTAGATTTAAGAATGTACTAGTACTTTCTTCTGCCAGACCTGTGGGACTGTTGTTTTGACATGGTTATATATGGGCTTGCCATCTTCATGATCTTGTCTGATGCTGTGCCCTGCTTTGCCAAGACCAAAAATCACACACACAGCTGCCAAACAGTGTGTGCTTTTGGACTGCTCTGGAGGACAGTCCTGTGGGTATCTGGTTTCTGGTTGGTCTTTCCCAGGAATCTGCCTCCTGCTCAGTCTCACCTGTCATCAGCCTTTCCCTCCCTGACATGAAGCACAGCAGGCATTCTTTCACACTGAGTGTCTGGTTATAGATTCTTCTAAGATTATAAAAAACCTGTTAGGAAGAGTGGTGGAGATATTTGACATGGGAGAAAGCATGAGACCTCATACATAGACTTGGCTCTCTTAGAGTTCCCAGCTGGGTAATGAGGATGGTGTGGGATGGGTTGCAGGAGCTAGCAGTTAGCCAGGGTTTACTCTTCTAATCACAGTGCAGGATCAGAGTTCTACCTTCCTGCTCCATGTGGTACCTTTCTCTTCTCTGACAATGATGCTGATGATGGCCATGTCTAGGTTCTCTGTTTATGTTACTTGAATGTTGATTTTATTTAACTACTTAATTTATTAAAATGTCTTTTTTTTTTATCATGTATCCCACTGCTTCCCCTCTCTTCCCTCCTCCCAATCCCTCTCAGCCTTTAATGAATATTAGAGTAACTTCATCATTGCAAAGGTTGATCCAGCAGCTTTACATGCTGAGAACTCTGATCTTACTCTCTCCTTCCAAGAACACCACAAGAACAATTAGATCCATTTAAAAATGTTATAGTAGTTTGCAAAGATAATCTGGGTAGTCTTACTCTTTTTTACAAAATTTGATTATTTCCTCTTTTTGCTCTTCCATTTCCACAAGAAGTAGATCCTATAGTCCGAGAGGCCTATCTGATTCCTCCTAATCTGATACACAGTCATCCAAAGGCCTTCTGTGTTTTTCCTTTTTTTCCTGGCATATTTTGTAAAATAGCTTCATTTTATTACTTTTTGAATTTTTTTTTGAATGGAGAAAGAAGTAAGAATGAAATACAAAATCTTGCTCAGAATTGTTTGTTGTTTGTTTTGAGACAGGTTGGCCTCTAACTCATTTTGTAGCTGAGGATTACCTTGAATTCCTGACCTTCTTGCTTTGATCTCAAGAATGCTTGAGACTACAGGTTCATATATGCTTGCGCTTGTGCAGTGCAGAGATCCAACCGAAGATTCTATCAGCTGAGCTATTAACTTTAGCTGATGGTTCTATCTGATATAAAATTAGGTTGTTGTATTTATTTGTGAATATAGAAGTATAATATTTACAGCTAACTATGATCTATCAAGTCAGGCATGTTGACTATTATTGTACACCTTACTTTCTCCCAGCAACAGCATGAGGTAGATAGTACTACTTCAGTTTCACCAGAGGAACTCCTAGAAGTTAAGGAATATCCACAAAGTCACACAGGTCCCTCAGGACAGTCCAACTTAGAAGTCAATGATTGTTTTAAGAATTAGTGTTTACTTGAGTTTATGGAGCCACTGGGGTTCAGTGAGTTGCAGTTCATGCGCTAAATCTTGCCAGCTGTCTGTTTTTGTCAATATAATTTTATTGGAACACATACATACACACACACAAACACACACTAATACATGGGGGTGGCAAACTAATCATTATGACAGATTATGTAAGTTAATGTTTGGAAAACACTATTATTTCCTTCCCTTAGAATTTTGCAAGGCATATTAGCATATTAAATGTGGAAAACTGTTACAAAGAAGTTTATTTGGCTTTACTTTCCCTAGAGTTTACATAGACAATTTATTTGACTGTGGAACTGTATACTTTATTGTTCAGGCCTCATCTAGTAACATTGTATGGATTAAACAGTTTTATCATTTTATATGAAAAATGTGTACTGCCAGCTTGAGCATATAACTCAGTGGTAGAATACTTGCCTAGCATGTGCAATGCCCTGGGTCCAGTTTTCAGCTGTTTATAGTGGTACATACCAGCATTCAATTAGAGGTAGAAGAAATGATAGTTTGCAACCATCATGGACTATATAGTGAGCCTGTAAGCCTGTGACTTTTTTTTCCCCCAAGACAGTGTTTTTCTGTGTAGCCCTAGCTGTTTTGTAGACCAGGCTGACCTTGAACTCAGACATTCACCTACCTCTGCCTTCCAAGTGCTTGGATTAAAGGCCTGTGAGCCTGTGTCTTACAGTATTAAGTTTCTGGCCCAGACTTTCTGGCCTAGCCCTGAGGTTCTGGCCCACAGAACCATAAATTTGCAGTCCTGCTATCCCATGGAGACACATAGATACTTACATTAATTTTATGCTGATTGGCCTAGGGCTCAGGTATATAGCTCACTAACTCTTTACCCTTAAACTAATTCATGAATCTTATCCTGTTCAGCCATGTGGGTAGGTATCTTTTCTTAGAGCAGCATTTCAGCGTCTTTCCTCTGCATCTTCTGGCATCTCATCTCATCTCACTGGCAATTCGCTAGCATCTCTGATCTGTTCTTCCTGTTCTCAGAGTTTTCTTAGTCTGGTAGGTAGCCCCACCCATACTTCTGTCTGCCTTCAGCCAATCAGCATTTTCATTAAACCAGTAGGCAGGACAGTTATTTACAATGAAACAACATAATCCCACTATAGTGTCTTAAAAGGGAGAGGACAGAAGTAGAGAAGTCAAAGTTATGGAGACAGAAAGACAAATAGATTAACATGTGCCAGATGAGGCTCACTCAGGGAATGACTTAGGAAGACATTTGTATAATATGTAAAAACAAATCCAACAAGAAGAAAAATACAATATTTAAAATATCTGAAAGGCCATCATATAAACTACATGGAGAAAAGGCAGATTTGGATAATACTTAAGGAGGAGTTCCTAATAGACAGAAGAGACATGATACCTGGAAGTCACTAGTCACTAGATGTGACTGACCACAGGCTCTGTTTGAAAGATATGATCTTCAATTGGAAGACTTTTAATGGTGTCACCAGACAATATTTTGCTTTTATTTAAACTGGTTAATGTGGTGACATATTGTATATTTAATGAAAAATATCAGAGGACAGAGCCACCCACAGAGCCAAGCCATGAAAGTCAAGAAGTAGTAACCCATGAATTTAATCTTGTTATTTGGATCTCTGTGAGGTCAAGGATTAACAGAGCCAGGTGGTAGTGGCACACACCTTTAATCCTAGCTTTAGGGAAAATTGAACCAAGAAGAGAAATAGTTGGGTGAAGACAGAAGAAGGTATTCAGCTTCACCTGGCACTTCCATTTTTTGAATCGGGACAGAGAGGTTTGTAGTCCAAAGATTCATGGAGATAGGCCTGAGAAGTTGGCTGGGTGAAAAGTGGTTGTGATATGTTTCTCTATTTCTCTGATATTTTAGCTTTTTCCCAATATCTGGCTCTAGGTTTTTAGCCTAAAGATTCAGTAGTGGTAAGAAGTTTCTCTAGTGGCTTGTTCATCTGCTTTCTGATCTTTCAGCTTTACTCCAGTATCTGGCTCTGGATTTTTATTATAATGCCAAATAGATATTAGGTATACTACCAAATAGGTGCAATAGGTTACTATCAATCAAATATATCAATTTAATGGTGAATGTTTACAGTACAGCATGTAATTATACATAGACAACTGCACATCAAACAATGAATTACAAATATTTTTCTTCTTTATGATATTGTAACACTACATGTTATAGGGTAGTGTTATGACTATCCACATTTTCTTTTTTTTTAAAGATTTATTTATTTATTGTGTATATAGTATACAGAAGAGGGTACCAGATGTCCAGATATCATCATAGATGGTTGTGAGCCACCATGTGGTTGCTGGGAATTGAACTCAGGTCCTCTGGAAGAGCAGTCAGTGCTCTTAACCTCTGAACCATCTCTCCAGCCCCCCACATTTTCTTTCTAAAATGTGCATTTATTATTCTTGATATGTGTGGCCTAATTGGTGTGGGTTTATGTTTGTTATTGTTTATGTGAGACAAGGTCAGGTCATTTAAGAATTAGAACCTCAATTGCAAGAGCACCTCCTTTATATTAACCATAGGCAAGTCTGTGAAGAATTTTCTTACCTAATTATTGATGGGAGAGAGACCAACCCACTGTGGGCAGGATCCCCTGAGCTTATATGAGACAGCGTGCTGAGCAAGCTATTGGGACAAAGGCAGTAAGCAGCACTCTTCTATAGCTTCTGATTTAGTTCAGGCTTTCAGGCTTTTGCCTTGAGCTGCTGACTGACTTTCTCTGATGATGGACTGTGATATGAAAATATAAGCCAAGTAAATCCTCCCCTCCCCTTTTTTCAGGAGCTATTGGTCACTGTATTTTTTATCTCAATTATATTGAACAAGCTAAGACAGTATGTCTTACCCTGGTGACTTCATCACACCCTTGCAGATGGACTCTTGGGAGATGTAAAACTGGGAGAATTTTATATGCCTGCCAAGGTCAAAATTCATGCATAACTTGTGACAGGTCTGGGTACAAAGAGATTTTAAATAACTTAGTTATGCCAAACATTAAATGTTTCTATGTATTATGCCCAAATTGTGAGAGAGGAAATGAATAAATCTTTCCTCCACTACCTCTCAGTACTTGGATTACAGGTGTGTGCCACCATGCTTGAGGGTTTATGCATGCTAGGAAAAAAATCTATCAACTGTTCTTTGTTCCCAGCCTTTAATTTTATAGATTCTTATTGCTGAAGTATCACACCCTCTTCTAGGAGACAGTCTTGTCAAGGAGAATGGACATTCTAAACTCCGAGAGATTCAGATCTATACTTATCCCCACAGGTCTTCTGATCTTGGTTATCTCTTGACACCTCGTAAAAATGTTCTTTCTTCTTCCCTTCTTTCCTCCCTCCCTTCCTCCCCCCCCCATCTTACTTTGTGCTAACCTGGATACTAAAAGCATCCTTGCCCTATTGTAGGTTACACAAACCTACAACATTATTTATGGATCATTGTAGTTGACTCTTACTTTACTCAGTATGCTGTTAGTACTTATTCTTCAAGTGCAAGTTGCCTTGTTAAACACTGCCTCTAAAATCCTCAGGGTCCCCTGACTGCAGTATACTCGGCATCTATTCCAGCTAACATCATTTGCCCCTGCAAGAAATACAATCCATTCAGCTTGGAAGTTTACTCTGCTGGCTTTACCTCTCCATCTGGGTCTTTGTGTATGTTTGCAAAAATATTGGCAGAACTCTCTTTAAAGGAGTTTCCCAAGCAAAATAGCAGACTTCCTCCAGGAATGATTCATATACCACTGTAAGCAAAGGGAATGGCCTCAGGAGGGTTTTAAGTGAGTTTATATTTATCCTACATTATTCATTTGTATTGATCCTGTATATGCATATTGTAGAATCAATATATACTTATGTATATGGTTTCAATGCACCTTCAATTAAAAAATGTTTAATTTTTTGATAATTTAAGAAACAGTACTTTTATTCAAATATGGTGGTTCATGGGGAAGACTGTTTCAAAGCCATTGCCTTAGTCTCACTGCTGTGTCATGCTGCCCAGCTTCAGTCTTCCCCCTGATGCTTTAGGCTGAGACACTAAGTTACCACACAGTTTCATAAAAGGTTTATATTCTTTTGTCATAAAATGCTGTGACTGGGCTGAAGAGGTGGCTTAATCAAATAAAGTGCTTGCCTAAAATGCACAAGAAGTTGAGTTCAGATTTTTAGGCCTCATTCTGAAAAGGTGAGCACAGTGCTATGTGCCTGTCATCTAAATAATGGCAAGATGCAGAGCAGAGACGAATGAATCTCTGGAAGCTTCAGGGAAGCTAGTCCGGAATATTGGACAAAGTTCTAGGTCAATAAAAAAACTGTCTCATACACACACTAGAAGGCACCTGAGCATCTGAGGACTAACACCCATGTTGTTCTCTGTCTTCCACATATAGGCTGTACACACACACACACAAACGAGAGAGAAAGAGAAGGAAAAATTTATCTTCTGTCTCTATTGTCCTGAATCTCTTCTAGAACTTGGATTATTTTTTTAGTTTCTCTTCAACTATATAGAGTATAAAGTATTTGAGACTGGAAACTAAGTCCATTGGTTGAATTATTTTTGTGTGTGTCTTAGTCATTCATTAAATATATCTGTAATGTTCATATTATTTTTATTCCAAAGTCAGTCTGTCTACAGATATTACCTGACTATCAGCTAGATGCTGAGATTAAATAAGATTGAATTCTGTCCTTAAGCAGCTTACATTCAATAGAACATTGATTTGCCACAGTAGACATGAGACCAGCTAGCTCATTTATAAATGAAGACACCGAAGCTTCAAGTGTTTAGTGTTCACAGACTACTAGTTAGCCAGGCCATACACAGACCTGAATTTCACCTGACCTGAAGGTTCACATTCTGACAGTGCAAGGTTATATTGTTCAGCTTGTGGTTTCTTGGGAGTTGTCCCTGTGAGGCTATGGCAGAGTTTAGAAAAATTTGTTTCTAAGTTTAGGGTGGAATAGCTCTGTTAGGAGCATGTTTAACAAAAGATTGTACCTCTTAAGTTATGTGATGTTCACCACCCATTTCCCAGAAAGAAGGGAAAAATCAGAAAAAAGATAGGACATGAAAAGGAAATAGGAGAATGATGTGAGAAAGGTGATTTGTGAGTTTCAACTCCTGAAGCACTTGGGTGCCTTGAGTGCTTCGTGTAAGGAGGGCCAGGGTTTCTGGAAACAGAGTAGTTTGGGAGTTTTTCCTGAAAAAGATGAAGTCACAAGACAATCCACTAAGAAGAGCCTTGAGAAAGCCAGCATAAGCAAAAGACTCTGAGTTTTAAACATGGTAATGGCTTTGTGGTTCTTTCACCTCTGAGAGGGGCTGGTATGTTTAAAGTGTGTGGGAATAGTGAAAGCACTAAGTGCAACATCTGGATGGAGGGTGAGGAAGGCAGAGATAGCCATTATGTACAGCTATAGGCACTAGGTAGGGCAGGCTAGCTCATCATGGGAAAGACAGCCTGTCTGCACAGGAGCTTGAGTCTCTTGCAGCCTCAGAGCTGTGTCACAGAAAAACTTGCCAAAATGAACTGGGACCAATGTGACCACTCAACATAACTGTATGTCCACATTAGTAACTTGCAAAGTCACTTGTCACTACTGTACATCTGCTGTGTGAACATAGTCATGGAACCTATATAAGGATAAAAACAAGGAGTAAACTGTTCTGGGAAGAGACTGAAATCCCCTCACTTCCCCTTCTTTAATTCCTAATTGTCCCTATCATTAAAAGTTAATATAAAATGTGCTGTCCAAAATTTCACAGCTGTGATCTGTACAGCTATAAACTATAATCCTACACCTTCCTTTAGATCACATTTGTCCAGAGTATATACCATTCCTATCCAAACCTTTATTTAACAGGAAATGAAAATGTATATATGTATGTAGGTTTATGCATGGCCATGTCAGATCTTGGAGGCAGTTCTGAGGTGATTAATGTAGGTGCTGGGAACTGAACTCAGGACACCCCTGCAAAAATGGTAAGCATTTTTATCCCCAGACTATCTCTCCAACCCTCCTGACCAAAACAGAAGTCTCCTGTCTCCTCTCCATGCCTCTTCTAAGCTTCCTTTCTCCCCTCCCCCTTCTAAATCTCTATTCTCTTTTTCCTCTCCTAGGTATCCTATTCTCTTCCTCTCCTGCCTTCTATCTTTATCTTTTCTTCACTTTTTTCTTTTCACTCAACATTTTCTCTCCCATTCTCTTTTTGTATTTAAATCTACAGCTAGGCTATTTTTTATTTATTTTATTTTATTTTATTTTTTTTTGTAGAAAACCTGACTTTGTTGCATACTGGCTCATTCTGAAATTCTTTTCTACTAGGGTCTCTGAAATAAACTCCTCTTGCTGAGTGCTATAATATGAACTGACATCCGTTGACAAGGAAGCTAATGGGCAATGCAAGTTCTCAAAAGTTAAAGAGTAATGTTTAGAACAACTTCTACAGTATGTGTGGGGGAATTAAGGTGGAACTGATACTATTTGCTGCTTGAAGGAAAAAACCCAAATGTTTTCAGAGAGTTTTTAAAAATAAAGTTAATAAACAAAATGATTACTTCTTTTTTGTAATTCTATAAATGTCCAATTTAAATATTTATGGATTTAATAATTTGAAAATTCACATATCTACACATTGAAAAAGACACAGGAATAATACAGAAGACCACTGTTGGAATGTGTGGGGTAGAGCCAAGAATACTATAAGATACTGGGATCATGAAGGTCCTTGCTCCTTCAGGTCTCCAGGGAAACCAGAAATGTTAAGTACCCAGGATTGTCCTTTCAAGGAAGAACATGTCTTAGTTAGGGCTTCTATTACCATGAAAAGACACCATGATCATGCCAACTCTTATAAAGGGAAATATTTAATCATAGTGGTTTGCTTACAGTTTCAGAGGCTTAGTCCAATGTCAGTATCAAACAACATGGTAGCATGCAGGCAAACACGGTGCTGGAGGAGTAGTCAAGTGTCCTGTATCTTGACAAGTAGGCAACAGGAAGTGGTTTGAGTGCCACCCTGAGTAAAACTGAGCAAAGGAGATGTCAAAGCCCCCCATCCCAATGACATTCTTCTTCCAAAAAGGCCACACCTACTTCAACAAAGCTATTCCTTCTAATAATGCCACCTTTTATGGCTTATGGGGGGCCAGTTACATTCAGACTACCACAACATATAACGTATTTTACCAGAAGGCTTGGAATTGGAGGTGATTAATAGCCTGATATCTATATTATTGGTAGATCCAGGCCATAGCAGGTTTTCACAACCAGGACTAGAGGTGACTAACATCTAATGACCTTTAGTAGACCCTATTCATTAAGGGTCTAAATGATCCTTACATTATCTGTATAACCAGGGGTTTCCCTAAGCTCCCCCAACCAGAACTGAAGTTGGCTGATAACCCAAATGACCTATGCTATCTGTATGATGAAGACCAAGCCAGGATCTTTCTTAGGCCCTTACATTAATACATGTAGCTTCTCTTGTGGAACTCATCTTCTTGGAAGAAATGACATGTACTCTGAGGTGAGTTCTGATATAATTATGCTTTCTTATGCACTGGGGATTGTATTATACTAGAAAACTTATTTTCTTTCTAAATTATACTGTGTTTAAATATGCTGATATCTGATACCTGGCATCAGACTCCCAAAATTTGATCCAGCCTAAATCAGGCTGAACTAAGTTTTCATTCTTACCTCTTTTCAGATGATTTCCCTTCCTGCCAGAACACCTGCTGGGGTACCTTCAATAAGAGACTGACAGAATAATCAGGAACAATCCCTTCCACAAAGTAAGAGCAAAGAGGTGCTACTTCAATGTTTTAGAAAGTAACAGCTAGACAGACTGAGAAAATCATTATGGTAAGTAGTTTTGATTTTTTATTATTATTATTTTATATTTGTGAGACAAGTTCTCACTAAATTGTTCACTCTGTCCACAATCCTATTGTTTTTCTTAGCTTCTAGATTCTGGAATTATAGAAGTAAGCCATTTTAACTGACTTACATATTTTAAATTGTCAATGAAACTGTGTTATTAGTGAAAAAATAGGTCTAAAGAGTTATATTTTGAGTAGCTTTTTTAAATTAAGTAACAGAGGAAAGTGGGGTGAGGTTCAAGATTGGATAGCCAAGTTTCTTTACACCAGATAACCTATGTTAAAGAGCCAAGAGCTATATGAGAGCTATAGAGGAGGAAGAAAGAATTTGTGATACAATTACCAAAGCTGTATAATTATAATAAATAGAATTATTACTAGAATATGTTTTATAACTAGACTTATTTTCTACACTATTGTGAGACACTTAGGACCTATTTTATATAACAGCTCAGGTTGACATAGGAAAATAAATAAATAGATCATTGAAGCTACTTTTAAAAAGCAATTACTAGAGATAGACAGATGCTTTTGAAACACAGACCTATGTCCAAAGCAGACTTGGAGGTGAGCAGATTCCAGCTCCTGGGCCTCCTGGAGAATTCATATTCCATGTCCAGGGTCTAGGGTAGTCAAATGTTCTTAGCAGATCTTCTTCCTTCTTCAGCAACCAAATAATTCAAAGACAACATAACATGCAATATTCAGACTCTATATTTATACTTTTCATCTTTACATGGCTTACATGTGTATTTTACATTATTTCTTTTTAAAAGTAATTTTTCTAATTTTTTCCTTTCTCTTTTCTCTCCCAAGTCTACATATATTTTTAAACACACTGTAATTTGTTTAGATGGTTTTTGTTTTGTTTTGTTTCTTGCTTGAATCCCTCTTTACTGTATAGCTCTTATCTTTTCTATTTTTTCCCACACCTTTAATCTGCTAAGGATAAAAGGCTTGGTTATGGTGGTTTGACAGAGTTACTGGCAAAAAACACCCCAACTCTGGAGAATTTTAGGGACCACACTGACATCAAGTAAAACACTACAGCCCAATGCTCATAAACCTTATTTAAGTGATTAGTAGCAGGGCTTCTTAAAATAGCCACACATGTTCTTGCCACTAACACCGAGACAAGTATCGTCTATTAAAGGAACCATGCTTCTGCTTGCTGCCAGCAAACAGAGCCCTCCGAGAAAATGCTGTTACCACGAAGCCATGCTTGACTATGTTTCCCTTTTAAGCTATAAGAATAGAAACCTTACATCCATCATATGCAGCTTGTGCTTGTACTGAGGATCATTGAGATTTTAGAAACCAGCCTCATTTCAGCTTATGCTGCATGCCACAAACCTGTTAAGTTGTAACTCAAGGCATCAGTCTGTACTATGGCCCACTTGAAAGGAACAAGTAGGAGCCTGCTTTTGGCTTCATTTTTGTGTTCTAAGGCCCCTTTAAAGCTTTCTGAGACTTTCTGTGAATGTAAATGTCTCATGTTGGACAGCCATTTGTAGTCAGAAGTTTCTGACCCATCTGGGCCTGTAGTCCTATTCCTACCTGTAATTACAAACTGTTTTGCCCTATGGCTCAGGCTTCTTGTTAGCTTGCTTTTGAGTCTTAACTCAACATGTTTCTATTAATCTATGTTTTGCCATGTGGCTTGTGGCATTACCTGCACTTTTATATCTTACTCTCTTGGCACCAGCTTGCAGTATCTCTCTTGACTCTGCCCTTCTCCTTTATCTATACATGGATTTCCTGCCTGCCTAAGCTGTCTTCCTCTAAGCTGCTTTGCAATAGGCCAAAACAGTTTATATATTATCCAATGGTGGTAATTCACAGAGTACAGAAAGACATCCCCCATCACAAATCTCTTCTGTCAGGGAAACTTACCATTCTACACTCTTGAAATCTTTGGTGTGGTCACCAACCTCATTTGACTTTTAAAGCAAATTAAAATAAAATAATAGTAACATTTACTGCCACAAACTATTGTTCAAGTGTTTGTGTGATTACTGTGTGGAATAGAGTGAACAGAAAATGTGTGTGCACTGGCTGGTTCTGTATGTCAACTCAACAAAAACAGAGTCATTAGCTAGAAGGGAGCTCCAGTTGAGGAAATGCCTCCATGAGATCCAGATGGTATTTTCTCTATTAGTGATCAGTGGAGGAGGGCCCAGATCATGGTGAATGATGTCACTGTGTGCTGGTGGTTCTGTTCTTAAAGTTTCATAAGAAAGTATAAGAAGATTCCCAGGCTGAACAAGCCATGGGAAGCAAGTCAGTAAGCAGCACCCCTTCATAGCCCTTACATCAGTTCTTGCCTTCAACATCCTGCCCTGTTTCTTTCCTGATTTCCTTTAGTTATGAACAGCAATGTGAAAGTTTAAGCCAAATAAATATTTTCCTTTCTAACTTACGTTTTGGTTATGACATTTTGTCATAGCAACAGAAACACTAATTATGGCAGTTAGTTTAAAACATTGTTCAAATCTTTAGCCATCAGAGAAATGCAAATCAAAACAACTTTGAGATACCACCTAACACCCGTTAGATTGGCTAAGATAAAAGGCACAGATGACAGCCTATGCTGGAGAGGATGCAGAGCAAGGGGGACACTCCTCCATTGTTGGTGGGAGTGTAAGCTTGTTCAGCCACTTTGGAATGCAATATGGAGGTTTCTCAGAAAATTGAGAATCAATCTCCCCAAGGACCCAGCAATACCACTTCTTGGTGTATACCCTAAAGAGGCACATTCACACTCCAAAAGTATTAGCTCAACTATGTTCATAGCAGCATTATTTGTAATAGCAAGAACCTGGAAACAACCTAGATGTCCCTCAACTGAAGAATGGATTAACAAAACTGTGGTACATCTACACAATGGAATACTACTCAGCAGAAAGAAAAAATGATATCCTAAAAATCGCAGGCAAATGGATGGATTTGGAGACTATCCTCCTGAGCGAGGTATCACAAACTCAGAGAGATAAGCAGGGATATACTCATTCACTAGTGGTCCCTAAACAAACAAACAAGAAAAAAAGCCAAACATGCCCAAGCAGCAAACCACAACCACCGAACAGCTTGGGATCAGAAACACCCTGGACTGACCCTTCGAACCCCACTCCAACTATAGGAACACCTGACTCACTCTTGAGGGAGGGGGAACAAAACTGGATTTGGCCAGGAGTGGAGACTGATCCAAGCATTATTGGGTCAGTGGGACTATAGGACTGTCTGCTCCCTGCCCAGGGAGGGGATGGGGAGTTGCAGAGAAGAAAAATGACCAGATGTGGTGGGAGGGGGAAGGGACCTTGAATAAGGATATACAGGGATGGAAAAAAAAATTCAGAGGGAAAGCTGAATACAAAGTAAATATATGTGTAGCAATGTTATTTGCATTACCACCCTTGATAAGCCATGCTTATGATTATTATCCTCTGTATAGTTATTGTTAACTTTTCCACATTTTAAATTCATTTTACTGTTTTTTTGATGAATACAAAATAAAGAAGGAAAAAAAAAGACACTTGTTGATGAATGAGAAGAGCCTCGCTCAAAGCATTTGAGAAAGGTTCCAGGCCCACTGCAACGATATGCTTGCAGTGAAAGAGGAGAGATAAAATTTTACTTTGAAGACAATATTTATAGTTAAGGGACAGGTTGGGGAAGGCAGGTGGGCAAAAAATTTACTAAAAGATAAAGGGTGAGTCTGTGGGAAGTGTGTCTAATTCATGACTCATGATCTCTAGGCAGCCCCAGGACAGCTATGAATGAAAAACAACTCAAAATTATGAACATGCTCGAAACATAGGTTTTTCTGTGACTTTTCTCCTTGTTTCTCAATTTCATGGCACTTAGGTATGAACTTTGTAAGACAATATTGTGTCACAATGTCAAAAGGTTTGGATACCCATGAACATAATGGGATTCATGTCAAGATAAGCCAGGTGATAAGATATCACCTGATAGATAGTGAAAGATGAAAAATATAGTCAGATGTCAAGGTGATTGGACATTGGGAGTGAGAAGTTCTTGTTAAACTATGTTACTTCAACTGGATATTACATGGATTTGTGTAAACTTATTTGCTAGGTAAATATTGTTTTGAATATAAGAAGCAGGATATTTTTTAGTTCTTTTTTCCATTTGTGTGATGTGATGTGTATACATGTGATGTGTATGTACTGTCTGTGATACATGCATGTGAGTAAACAGGTATGCATTCTCCTAGTCCTGATAAGAGCAAATGAAGAAACACAGCTAGGAATCAAGATCAGGTGTTATTCAATGTTGTCTTGAAATAGGACCTCTCACTGAATGGGAAGCTCACTGCTTTCATCTAAGATGGCTAGCCAGGGACCTTGGCATCCTCCTGTCTCCACTCCTAATGCAGGGTTACAGGCATCACATTCAGGTCTGGCTGGTGATTTATTCTCCTTATCTCTCACTTTTCTTCTTTCCTGTATATTTTATATTTTTATTATTTATGTACAAACTTCATAAAATGTATTTTTTATCACATTCAAGGCCTCCTCTTCCTCCTAAATCTTCCCAGATCCATCTTTTCACTTCCCAACTTTATATCCTCTTTTGTTGCTTCTGTTATTAACCCACCATTGCTAATGGAACTGCAGAAAAGCCCTCCAGGTGTAACAGGGCCTTGTCACCTATGTAGGCCACAAGCTTCATTTTAGATCTTGATCTCCTCACTGACACTAGAGTATAAACTGCCTGAGGCTTTCCAGGGACAGAATATTCTCCTTTGTCTTAAACTATGCTATTGTTGTTCTGACTGCCCTGACCTTGTTAACTAGGAGACTCAAGTAGAACTGGAACATGCACCAAGGATACTTGGACAGATACATAGCATATAGAACAAGGTACTCAGCCAAGAGAAGGAGCCAGATCCCAGTGCCATGAAAGAGCTCTGGCTTTCCACAAAGAAAATTTTGCTAGAAGTTCCCTTTGTAGTCATGAGGATAGTTTGGCACCAAGTGTTTGAATCTAACTTCTGAAACTTAGTGCCAAGCTCTATTCTGTGGAATCTCTTTCCAGTTTTCTTTAAACCTTGGCATAAGCACCAAAGTCATATTCTATGTCTATTCTTTTGATTTCTTTTTCTTTTGCAAGTAAGGAGAGGTGTAAATATTCTATGTATCAAAAGCCACATCTCCTCCACCTTCACAGGAATCTCTCCCATGCACTTCCATTAAGCTTAATCATATCCACTCTTCTCACTAAGTATGCCAGCATGACTCTGTTTTGCATGCTGACAATTGCTTCAGGGTACAATTCAGATGGACTTACCCAGTGGGTAAATTAGGCTTTTGTGGCTCACAGTGTTTCAGAATGTGTCTGTTATCTAGGCTTGCTAGCTTCTTTCCAAGCGGTAGCAGAGATTTTATCCACTTGTATTTTGACAAAATACATGAAGGACAATACATATATAGTTTTTCAGAAGTTTGGCAACGAAGATTTACAACAGAGCAGGCTTTGGTGTTGCCTAAGCAAATCTCCAAGTTTTACTCAGGCTCACCCAGCACCTTTTCATCGTCATAGCCAGAGAGAATAACTCCCTGTGAAGATTCATCCTATATCTTCCATTGCCTTGAATGTAAATGACTTCCAAACATTCCTCAGACACTGAGTGGCTCAGGTTGATTGCCTGCTCAAGCAGTAGCCAGCAGACATTATAGCAGACATAGTTGTCTGTTTCTCTCATCTGTCTGGGATCTGGTTTTTAACAAAGCTGGTGACTTAAGCTGGGGGATGTCATTGTGTTCCAGCTCAATCACATTGCAGTCCAAATACAGCTAAGTCTTTTCTGTTTCAGGACTGTGTTCAGGAGGCCCTGGAGTTTATAGAGAGGTATAATTCTTTCCGTCAGGCCTTAAAACATAGCTTACCTTTCACATATTAACAATATTGATTTTGACTATGTGGAATATCACCAGGTCATGATGAAGACTACATGCCTTGCCCAGAACAGTATAATACTTAAAATATTGTATGAAATTGATATTTATAAACAGTAACTACACCAAAAATTTCACAGGTACATAGCTTAGTCAGTAAAGTGTTTGCTATCAAGTATGAGGACCTGAGTTCAATCCTCAGTATTTACATAAAAAGCTGGATAGAATAGTAAATGCTTATAATTCCATCCCCAAGGAGAAGGGCACAAATGGTTCCTAAAGCTTAGAAACCAGGAAGATTCTGAAAATGCTGGGCTTTGGGTAAAGCCCATGTAATCAGTATTTACTTGCTGAACTTAACTATGCTGAGATGTCTCTACCTGCTTCCCTTTGAGTTTTCTGTTATAAACCCTGACACAAGCCATCTTGGACTTCTTTCACAATTAAATAACTTTCTGAAATAAAATACTATTGAAATAAACAACAAAAAAAAGCAGGATTTAGCGATCATTCAAGGTTTGATTGTATTTTGTCCTGGGTTGAGAAATAGGTCAGATTTAGACTGTGTTAACTTGTTACAATTCTCCCCTTAAAGAGTTATCTAGATGTGGAATTCCCTGAAGATTTTCACAAGAATGTGTGTCTCAGATAATTTTTTTTTTTTGCCTTGCATGATGATTTCTTCCTCTGAATTGCAGTTTCATGTTTATCATCTAATATCCTATATTATGTATTTTCCTAATTATAGATTTGTGTAATGATGTGGGATGTCTTTCTGTATGCTGTGAATATCATTCATTAATAAAGGGACTGTTTGGGCCTATGGCAGGGCATCTTAGAAGGAGGCAGGAAATCTGAGCACAGAGAAAGGAGGAGGGTGGAGTCAAGAGAGATGCTATCCAATCACCCAAGAAACAAGACGTAAAAAAACTAGGTAAGCCACAGCTATGGGGCAAGACAGATTATTGGAAATGGGGTGAATTAAGATGCAAGAGCTAGCTAGCAATATGCCTTTGCCATAGACCAAGCAGCATGTAATTAACATCAGTGTCTGAGTCATTTTGGGGAGGACTAACCAGGGGCGGAAAGGTCGAAATCATGGGGCTAGGCTGGGCCAGAAGCTTATAACAACAGTGTAATTTCAGCTTGTTTGTTATAAATCATGTGAAAAATCCAACCAAGTCCAACCGAGAAACAAAATAAGTTAGCCTACCTTTTAAAGAAAACCATTAATACTGGTAGTATTTGTCTCTTCAACCTAAGGCCATTTTTTTTTTTTTTTTTTGAAATCTTGCTCAATTTATTTTGATGACAGTTTTATTAGTTCCTTAGTGTAACTAGAGATTGATTCAATCGATGAAGGTAAAGGAAGGAAATGGGATAGGACAACCATTACTAAAGGCCTTTTGAAAAGCCATTGAGGGGCTGGAGAGATGGCTCAGTGGTTAAGAGCACCATCTTCCAGAGGACCCGGGTTCGATTCCCAGCACCCACATGGCAGCTAACAACTGTCTGTAGTTCCAGTTCCAGGCAAACACCAAGGCAAATAAATAAATAAAGTTTAAAAAAAATTTAAAAAAAGAAAAGCCATTGAGAAACCTACTATTATAGAAGCCTGTATGTTCATCTTCCATCTATATGAAATAGATTACAATGAATATATAATTTATCAGCTAGACATCTTTGTCACCAAAGAAAATCTCCACTGACAAAAATGAGCTATATCTTGTTGAGTCATTGGCAAGGTCACATAGAACTTGGCTTTCCAAAACATCCCAGGATTTAGTCAAGGCTATTAGATGTCCCCCACATCCTGAGGGTAAAGCCCTTTTGCTAAAGATTCAATTTTTTTTTTTACATTACTAAACCTGAGAAAAAAATCAAGCTGGTAATCAACTAGAAGCTTCACCTCTATTGAATAGCATCAATAATGCTGAAAGATAATTTGAATGGTATTGGAGGAGAAAGATAATTACTAATACCAACAAGTTACAAACCTTCAACATACAACAGAGACCTAGCTATAAGATATGCTGATGTAATAGTGGCACAAATATTATGAAAATAACCAACCAGATTGTGACTGAATTTTGGCCCACTCGATGAGGTTGAAGCTATGTATAACACTGCTGAGATAGTCAGGAATTTGAGACTAGATAGGTTATGAGTCTAAAGGAAAACCTAGTACTATTATTCTGCTAAAAGAAGATGGCATTAGAATAACTTGTAATGATGTATTGATACAACCACATTTCAGCGAATCACTCAACCATCATCACAGAAAGTTCTTCTTAGAATAGATGTGAACTAATGCAAAGATCCACAACTGAACAATGTGCAAAGAGTGAGACGTTGGAGTGTTCAGCCCCAAATGGGATGTTTTAAACCAAACCCCTTCCCTGAAGGCAAAGGAATCTATACAGAAGAGGAGGAAGCAAGATAGTTAGAGTCCATTGGGCAGGCAAGACCCTTCCTGGTTGAGGACAAGGAATCCCAGAATAATGCTGAGGTGTATGGGTCTACACAAGTTGAGAGCCTCACCTGGGAGTCCCAGACAGTCACATTTGTATCAGGATGGCTTAGTTACCACTGACATAAGCAGTAAGGGCTCCTGGAATCTAAAGAGTGGCCAAGAAAGAAACACCTAGAAGCCACCTTTCCCTTTTGGAGAGATGTGACCCTTTCTCTAATGCTGCAGAGGCATCATGGAATCCAAAGAACATTTCTTGGAGAACCCCTGTGTCCTTCTGCAAGGTGAAACAAGCTATGCCCCAGGTTTCAGCACCAGCTAGCTCTAGGACAGTCTGTGGTATCCCAAACTTAACAGAAAGGAGGGGCTAACAGTAACCCTGTGAGCCCTGGACTGGGAAAGGCAGGTGGTCTTCTGAGACCCCCCTTTCTGGAGCCTTAGTTTTTTGCAATGCTGACTCTCAAGCTCAAGCTCACAAGATGCTTGCACTGGCTCCACCTCCCACTGTGAAGGAGGCCACCCAGCCCCATCTAGGTGGCCTCGCCTACCCTGCACATTTTCATTCACATTAAACAGCCATACTTCAGTGTTTAAAGACAAAGTGATCTTTTGTTTTTCTTTCTTGAACCTTGAAAGGAAATGAGATGCATATTACTGATTTTTTTTTTAAAGAAACATACTAAATGCATGGTGCAGAGTGGCAGAAGTGTATATTTTTATACTGTGGGGGAAAATATATTCTTTTAGGAGGGGCTGGAATGCCTGGTTCCTGCTCTGGGTCATTCATCTACAGGAGATAATGGTGGTGAGTGTATTTCTGGCACTCCATGTGGTTGAGCCAACATGGCTCTGGTGGGATGCACCGTGTATGGAGGCACGCCTCTGGACTTGGCTGCATAAACCCATGCACACCCCTTCTCTTAAAAGGAGATGCCATATTTTGGTCACTCTCTCCTCCTGTCCTGCTTCTCTGCTTCTGTACCCACCTGGGAACTCTCTTAAATAAACCCTTGTGTGGCCTTGGTAGGAGTGTGTGAACTAATGCAAAACCAACAGTGAGATCTGCTGCAACTGCTCCCTCCTGCACTGGCTGTGTATAGAGCCAGAGCCTGTGGACTTTGGCTGTTTTTACATTCTATTGAACCACTTTGATTTGTGAAAAGAAAAAAACAGTAGAACTTTTGATAGTGTGGTAAAAGCATTGGTTTGAAATATTTTAGTAAAAGGAGTAACAAGATTGTGACCGTGTCTATTTGAACTAGATAATAAAGGCTTCTGTGGAAATAAAAAAAGATTGTTAGAGTCAGAGGTAGTAGATGGCTCCAAGAAAATTGTCTTTCAAACACAACAGGATTGATACACATACGTACTCACAAAGACATTGACAGCACACATAGCATCTGTTCATACAAATCATACAAAGTCCCAGCACTGAGAAGGAAAAGTAGACACAAAGTTCCACCCCTCACCAAGAAGCTATTTACAATTGGTACCTGCTGGTAAAGGGAAACCCAGTTTTCTCCAATAGGGTGTTACTGGGTTTACCTACCACACTCCAGGACAGGCCCTACCCTATAACCAGGAGAAGTTAATCAACACAAATAGGGTGTGTTTGTGTGTGTGTGTGTGTGTGTGCTTTTTGGTTTGTTTTCTTTTGGTATTTTTTGTCTTACTAATTTTCTACTTTTGCTTGTTTTGACTTTTGTTTTTCTTTTTTTTTTTAATAGAAGGAAAACATGAAGTTGTGAGATGGGGAAGTGGAGATAATGGAGATTCTGAAAAGTGTTATGAAATTGAAATAACTAGTAAAAATATATGAAAAATATATACAAATAAGAATAAATACATTATGAAACTTTGAAGGAAAGTTCCAAAAATTATGCTTTTCACTGTAAATGCTAACCATCTCACTGGAGAGCGTTTCAAAAATTTTCCTATAGCAATTAGAATTTATTTCAGGTCTGGCAAAAAAAAAAAGAAAAAAAAAAAAGTAAGAATCCTTTCTCAGTAAACAATCAGGCAAGATTTGGATTCCAAGGCCATGTGATCTCTTGTATTAGGTCTTCCAGGGAATTAGCAATTGTTGTTTCTCTGTGGAGGCCAGCACATACCTGCTTTTCAGATGACAGGACATTCACAGAGCTCACAAGCTTAATCACTTCTAGTCAGGAGGAATCTTTTATCATAAGCTCAGTAGAAGCACCTAGTGCGACCTTTGGGTAGTATTCTCTCTCTCTCTCTCTCTCTCTCTCTCTCTCTCTCTCTCTCTCTCTCTCTCTCCCTCTCTTTGGCTTCTTGACACAGGGCTTCTCTGTGAAGCAGTCCTGGCTGACCCAGGACTCACTCTGTAGACCTGGCTCACAGAGGTCCTCCTGCCTTTGTTTACAGAGTGCTGGGATTAAATGCATGTGCCACCTCCACCAAGCAGGAGAGTATTCTTCTGAAGTCTCTGAAGAAGCAACCATTTCTCTTAGACCCCCACACCTCCCTTCTTATAGGAACTAAATACGTATGAACATTTGTTTAAACAACATCAATCACAACAGATAAAGCCTGAAATAGTAGTATCATCCTGAGTGGTTTAAAATGAGATGCTTCTTGTATTACAATTATAATTTCCAATATTATTTTATAGATAACAAAAATAAGATTTAATGAATGTGGTGATTTGAATAAGAATGGCCACCATAGGCTCATAAATTTGAATTCCTTGTTCACACAGAAGTGACAGTATTTGAAAGAACTAGAAGGTGTGATCTTGTTGGAGAAAAAATTTCACTGAGCCTGGCATTAAGGTTTCAAAAGCCCAAGCTAGGCCCAGGAGTTCTCTCTTCCTGCTGTCTGCCAATTGGATGTAAAACTCTCAGATACTTCAACATGTCTGCCCACATGCCGCTATGCTTCTTACCATAATCAAACCTCTGAACTTGTAAGTAAGCCCCAATTAAATACCTTTCTTTATAAATGTTGTTGTGGCCATAATGTCTCTTCGTAGTAATAGAAACTCTAACAAAGGCAATGAGAGATGAAATGACTAGACCTTAGGGTCTACTCATTAGTAGCCCACCCAGAAAGAACTCTTAACACTAACTGAAAAGTGGAAGTCCTCATTCAGCAGCCCAGGCAAACTATGTCATCACCCCCAAAGGACAACTAAAGAGGTAACAGAGAAAGGCAGAGAAGTGAGATTTGACTTTCATGTGCAAGAACAGTTAAAACATGTCAAGTGATCCAGAATTTTCTCAGTGGTACTGACAATAAGCTTTAGGCTTAAACAGAGGAAGAGCTAGGATTGAGAAGAGGTACTGCCTAAATAAGCAGTCTTGGAGGTGTCATCCAGCTCATCAAAAAGTGCTGTTATAAATTGTTAATCTCTTCGATACCTGAGGGGATTACTCTGGTTCCTACAGGAAGATCTGCTTAGGGTGTGGGCTTTGTGGATAATTATTTTCAACTGGAAAGTGTCTGAACTGCCTGATTTGTTGTTCCTGGAATTCAGCATGACAGACTTGCTTTTTTTGAACAATGACTTATCTTTGTGCTTTCACCTTTTAAAGACTATTTAGGAAGACAGACACTCCTTAGAGATTAAATGCCCATTGAAAGTTCTATAGAAGCCAAAGTAAAGGAGATACACAAATAAAGGCAGAGAGGCTAGGCCTCAAACCCTGCCGGTCTTTAACCTTGTGGCACCAGGAGAGCAGACAAGGCGACTTAGGGAAAGCCACTCCTAGCTGCCTATCATAATACCTTTTGGGGTGAGTGGATCCCATATTTACTCTATTAGTTACTATTTATCATGAGAGCAAATTTCTGAATAGAAGCCTCTGGAGGAAGCATGTAGCAGCCTTTGTTTTGGGCCACCAACCAGCTCCCAAATCATGACACAGAGACCTATTACTAATTATGAATGTGTGGCCTTTTCCATACTTGTCTCACTAGCTCTTATAGCTTAATTTAACCTGTTTCTCTTAATGAACATTTTGCATCAGGCTTTTTTACCTTTCTTTCATTCTGTATGTCCTGCTTTCCTACTTTGTCTGGGTAGTGGCTGCCTGACTGGCTGGAGCCTAGATTTCTCCTACTACTGCTAGCCTTGCTTATGCCTCTACTACCTAGCTATTGGCTCTTCAGCATTTTAATCAGGCCAGGTGAAACAGCAGCACATTTTTATATAGTTAAACAAATACAGCATAAACAAAAGCAACACATCTATACATAGTTATATTCCAAAATGAAGAAATGCGATACATCTTTATATTGTTAAATAATATTAAATAAATAATAAGGTTTGGTGTCTAGGAAAGTATTGCTTGTGGTAGGAGCTTGCCTCATAGTCAGGAATCAGCCTCATACCAAGACTAAGAATGAAATATAACACATAAACCCTGCATGATGGACCTATATTTGACAGTTAGGTTCTCGTCCCAAACTTTGTATGGCCTCCTGAAAGAGCACCACCATCAGGAGACCAAGTGTTCAGTTAGATAAGCCTGTAGGAACATCTTACATTGTAACCATAGCATAATCTCTATAGAATCATTAGCTGCATCTGGAAATGCTCCACAGTGGGCTTGTTTTAAGATTCTCCTTGGGGCTGGAGAGATGGCTCAGCGGTTAAGAGCACCGCCTGCTCTTTCAGAGGACCTGGGGTTCAATTCCCAGCACCCACATGGCAGCTAACAACTGTCTGTAGTTCCAGTTCCAGGCAAACACCAAGGCAAATAAATAAATAAATAAAAGTGTTTAAAAAAAAAAAAGATTCTCCTTATCTCTGTTGTATCATTCACTTTTTCTCTTGTTCTTTAATTTCATTCTCTCCTGCTTTGATTTTCTGTATTACTAAATTGTTTAAATATATAATATATCACCACATTTCCCATTTATATATTTCTTACTTACTCTTTAAAATTTAAATGTATTTCAACAGGGCTTTTTAGGTTTTATATTTCTGCTATGGTAGGTAGATATAGAGACTGTACTGGGCTGGGTAGAGTATGTAAATTCTCACCTATTTAGAAAATTTAGTCAAGAGATCACAGGTTTGAGGTCAGCCTAGACAATTTATCAAGACCCTGTTTTAAAGTACAAATTAATAGAATAAATCTAAGAATGATGCCTCATTCCTGTAATCTTAGCACCTGGGAGGCTAAGGCAAGGGTATGACGAGTTTAAGGCTAACCTGGTCTACATAGGGTTCCAGGACAGCCTATATTACAGAATGAAAACTCATTTCCAAAGAAAGCAAAGGTAAATGCATTTTTAGTGATAGAGCACCATGTCATTTCTATGTCTGGAATTAACTAAAACCCAAGCAGCTGGATATATTGGTAAATAATTTTTTTAATTAATTCATTTGGAGGGGAAATATGCACTTTGAATCTGAATGTTCTGAGGTGGAAAGATACACTTTGTAGAATATTTGTTTACACTCTGAGAAGATGTGTCATTATGATTGGTTTAATAGAAAGCTGAGTGGCCAACAGCTAGTCAAGAGAGAATAGGTGAAATTTCTGGGGAGAGTGAGAAATGCTAGGAAGAAGAAAGACAGATACCAGTAAGATCTATATATATTTTAAATGTCTTAATCTCAAAATGAAAGTCAAAATAAATGTGTTGGGGAAGAGATTTTGCTTTTCTTTCCACAGGAAACAAAAAACTGTGCATTTCTTCGAAATTAATAAAGATCAGATCCTAAAAAATCTCAACTGTAGACATGAAGAAAAAAACAAGAAAAACTACAGGACAGGTGAAGTAGATGCTGATACCTTTTCTATGGGAACAGTTCAGAGACTGATGAGACATTATAAATCTTGTTGGCTACAGAGTCTTCATGACTTATTACATGCCATCTTTTAATATGACATGGATAAAGAGTTGGTTACACAGCTCAAACAGACTTAAAGAGTTAACAGATGCCTTTTTTACATGTTTAAGCATAGAGTATCTAGAAAGAGAGAAATACTAGGAAAAAGAAAGATGGAGATGCCTTTGAGACGCGAAACAAGTCAGTCATAGTAAAGAGAAGCAACTGAGTTTGGTGGTAGAACATAGAAGTAGGTTATTTTAATTATATAAGTTTAGATGGGAAAAGGCCTAAGCTAAGGCCAAGCTTTAATAAATAATAATAAGTCTCCATGTCATTATTTGTGGTTTGGTGGTTCAAAGACAGTCAAATAAAACTAAAAAAAATCAAAATAAGACAAGTCAAAAAGGTTTGCTACAGCACCTTTAATTCAGATCCTTTGAGGTGGGCTGCATCTTTTTCTTACAACCTATGAAAAGGACACAGAAGAAGGAAGCTGGCTCTTTTTACACTTTTGCTCTCGGTGCCCCCATCAAGTTTATGTCTTCACTGGCATTAGAGATTACTTCTTTGGGAGTCTGCCATATTGTGAAGACCAGCTGAAGCATACAATCTTGTGAACTAAACAACTACTGAATTCTTGGACTTTCTATTGATAGCTTTATCAATCTCATTAGTCATTGTTGGACTATCTGAACCAAGGCCTTATGGCAATCTAATAAATTCCTGCATACATTTATTTAAATATATTATATGTTACATATACTATATGTGTATGTATATTAAATTGTCATATATACATATGCATATATACATATACATATAACACATATATGTATTGGGATTTAATATATAAGTATGTATTAGATAGATTGTATTCATACATTATACATTTGTTATTTATTCATCAATTATTAATAATATATTATTTAATGCATACTACATGTAATATATTAAATATATATTAATAATCTAGAGAATTTTGACTAATCCCCATACATATATATGTGCATACACATATGCATATATATTTACACACACACATGTATATATATGTATGGGGATTTAGTCAGGGATTAGTTAGTGTTCTTTAGAGAAACACAACTTATAGAGTGAATATACATATGGGATTATATATATGAGATTATTCTTATATATGCATATATGTGCATGTATATATATTCACTCTATAAGTTGTGTTCCACGAGAACCCTGACTAGTGGAAATAATTAGTTCTAGGGAGGCAGAAAGTCTGAAGCTCCAGTGAGGGTGAACCATGTATCAGGGAAAAATGAGGAGGAAGGAATACATCAAACAGGCTGGATAGAGATGAAAGGGCATGTGGCTCTCCAAAGCAACCCACTGAAGCTTTTCTAGGTTCACCATGGACTCCTGCAAAGAAGAGGCTTGCGGTTAGATAGTCAGAACTGTTCCACTGAAAGAATTTTGTAGACATGTTTCTATAGATTCTAGTTTCATTACTACTGTTATTTCATGTGCCTTGCTTATTTCTCAAAATATAATTCTGCAAGGTCCATGAGGCCAAAGGTCAGGTATATCTCCTTCCAAAATTCCCAGTGTAATAGGCTGGCAGATATGGAAGCAGTTTAAAGAGACATGAAGTCTCTAAATCTGAATATAAGACTGTTGAAACAATGGATCCCAAGGAAATGTGAATTTTCCTACGATTCTAACTCAGGCTGTGGGAAGAAACCCATGGTTTGTGATATATCCTCCATTCTAACCTCTTCCTCACATATGACTACAGGGATCAAATATCTGGATACTAGCTCTACAGACCAGAGTGGAACAGAACTAGGCTGTTACGAGAACAGTCTAAATCCCACATATTCTAGCTCATATGCTATTTGAAAGGCAGTTTCTCATTGACAAATATTTGTCATGTTGGTGATCAGGAATTATTTTTGTATGACAAACTTTTAAAGAATCTCAAAATTGCTAACTCAAATATACCCTGCATGTTGTCCCCATCCTGTCCTTTATAAATGTTGAACCATATGTTTCAGAATCCACAGCTGCTCTTTCTCAGAATAGCACCAAATAATTGGATCCCCATGCACCCCTCAGAATGTTAAATGTACTCACTCACATTTTAAAATGCAAGCCAGGAAGTGACTAAATTACTATGGTTGTTTCCTTGACGGCCAGCAGCTTTTCTCTCCTGTAATTTGAACTCATTTCAATTTACCTGAATTTTCACATGGTTGCATTTTCTGTTCTTCCTGCTGCTTTCTTTATCATTTTCCTGTTTAGAAAAAGAGGTTTTCCACAATGGTCTGATAAGCACTCTTAAAATCTGTGTGTAGAGTAGGATAAGGTTATTTTCATTTGCAGATGCCCTCTAAACAGTTGATGAAATGGATAGAGACAAGACTATCACATACATGTGTCAGATATCCTCTTTAATTGTTTCAACCAAAAGAAACATTGAGCTACACCATCAAAAGCCTGTATTTTCTAATTCTTCTTTGCCTCAATGAGACAAGAACATCTGGATGAATACATCTCCTTCCCCCCACTTTGTGTGTGTGTGTGTGTGTGTGTGTGTGTGTGTGTGTGTGTGTGTGTACAGGCTTCAAGGACTAAAGATAAATAGTTGTTTAAGGCTCTTTGCTAGAAGTATGTTGCAAAAATTTGGAGCCATTATGATTTCTGTGGAAATGCTCCAGAAACCAGAAAATTTTTGTTGGCTTATTTTGAAAACTTTAAGGGAAATGACAAGTCATATGTAAGAAAGAGATTTTTCTCTTTAAACAATTGACTTGGAATGACCATATACCAACTGAGTTAATTACTTTTCAGTTGCTGTGATAAAATATCTAACAAGAAGCAGCTTAAGAGAAGAAGAGCTTATTTTAGATTTCAGTTCAAGGGGATACAGTCATGACAGGTGAGGGGTGGGCCAGGGTGGTCACATTACATTCCCAGTCAGGAAACAGCAAGCAGACAGAAAGTGGGACCAGGCCATAAACCTTAACTTCCCGGTGACCCACTTACTTTCTAAGTTACAGTTTCTATAACTATCTAAAACAGTGCTACTAGCTAGTGACGTGTGAGCCAGTGGTGGACATTTTACATTTATTCCCCAATCCCAACCAATTTATCTGAAAACCAAAAAATAAAATAAAATAAAATTTAAAAATGATAGTTTCACAGAAGTCAAAGAGATATTTCAGTGTCTAGTCAATGCAGTTACTTCCCATGTCCTTTCCTCCCTCCATGATTTTATCACAGCCTCTCTCTCTCTCTCTCTCTCTCTCTCTCTCTCTCTCTCTCTCTCTCTCGACAGGGTTTCACCTATCCCAGGCTGGCCTTGAACTATCTATGTTGTCAAGCATAATCTTTACCTTCTGAGTCTCCAGCTTCTACCTCCTAAATGCTGATACTACATGTGCATGCCATTATGCTGGACTTATGTGTCACTAAGAATGAAACCCAGGACATGTTAGGCAAGTACTCCACCAACTGAGCTATATTCTCAGCCTGGCTCACTTTTTAATGCCAGTTTAAATCTTACTTTCTCTGCAACCTTTCCTACCCTATTTCTACATGTAATTGTCTTCCTCCTCCAAACATTGCTTTTAGTATTCCTAGAATTTATTTAATACTTAATTTATATAGAGCTCTGTTATTTATCTCATGGTCTATTTGTATAATAATGTATACAAGTCCTAAAAGCTTGGAGACAGTGAGAATATTATTATCTCTGTTGGGTATTAGCTTCATTACACACTATTTGTGTAGCATCATAAATTTGAAAGCTCCAGAGCAGAAGGCAGTAGCAGAGGCAGATGCTATATTCAAAAGCCTAAGACTGAAATATCTAAGCTGTAGGAACTATCACCACAAATTGGGTGGGTCAAATAAACTGAAAAAGGACCCAAAGAATAGCTGTGCTGGAACATATTACTAGGTGTGTATCCAAAGGAGAATCAGTGCAGAAAAGAAATGAGGCCCTGAAAGAAAGTAAAGCTAGAGAAAGAGGGACTGGGAAATAGAGATTCAGATTTCTGTTTATTTAGCCCTTTCACCTCTAGCTGGTATCTTTCTCTGGCCAGACCCAGCTATAAGCTAGTGAGCAAGGGCATTCAGGCATTCTATTCACCCTTTACAGAAACAAACTGAAGTGAAACAAGATGGAGAATAGATGCAGGACAAAAAGGATAGACTACCTCATGCTGCTGTGACCTCCAAATATTTGATTCTCTGTCTTGTACAAAAGAGTGGTAGATTTATTGATTATTATTTATTGATCTGAGAATCAAGATTAATCCAAAGTTTTGATTAAAAATTATATGTCAGCAATACCAGATATTGTGTAAATATGTATGTCCCCACATGTCTGACTTATACATTGAGAATTAATTCCCCATGCAGTAGTGTCAGAAAGTGGAGCATCTAGGACATGATGAGGTCAGAAAGATTCTTAATGGGACTTCAGCCCTTGTGAAAGGGGACAGAGGGAACTTTTCACCCTTTCTACTAAGTAAAGCTAGTAATTATGAACAGGTTGTCAATAGACACCTAGTTTATAATCAGCTTGAACTTGCATTTATCAGCCTCTAGCACTATAAGGTGTAAATATTGTTTATGAAAGATATATTGGGGGGTTGTGATAGCTGCATGAATACTCTAATATAAATAGCAACTGTCTGATGCCTTAAAGGAAATTGAAGCTGACTGTTAGAAATTCAATGTTCTGTTGCAATCACTGGCTTTGTAAAAGAAAAAGCATGAAAGGATAGTTTTGTCCAGACCTGTACTGCTGATTTAGTGTTGCAGGAATACAAACAAAAACAAAAACAAAAACAAAATGTAGTGGGGTTATGTTGTTGCATTGTAAATAATTGTCCTGCCTACTGGTTTAATGAAAATGCTAATTGGCTGAAGGCAGACAGGAAGTGAAGTTTGGGCTACCAGACTAAGAAAACTCTGGGAACAGAAAGAAAAGATCAGAGATGCCAAGAGATGCAGAGGAAAGAAGTTGAAATGCTGCTGAGAAAAGCTACAGAATCATGGGTTAATTTACAAGTAAAGAGTTAGCAAGTTGTATGCCTGGGCCCTATGTCAATCAGCATGAAATGAATATAAGCTTTTGTGTATTTCTTTGGGGCAAAGTGGCAGTTGGGCTGCAAGTGGGTCTGAACCTTGAGGCTATACCCAAAAGTCCAGACCAGAAATTTATTACTACAAAAATCCATTTAGGGCTTCAACACAGCTCTTGTGTTGATGTTAAGCAGTGTTAAGATCACTTGAGTTTTACAAATATCATCAAATATTTCTTAATGCAACTGTTTTAGCTCTCTTTGTAATTCTGTTATGGGAAAAGAGGGAAACTTTTCCTCTATCATAATTGATGGGAAAATCACATGACTCGCATGTATTGTTTAGCTAGTAGCATCTCATGTTGTATTTGTAGTAAGTACTGCCTCCATCCATTGTGGGGTTCTGATGTGAAAGCACTGTGCTGTACTGAATAAGTCCTGTAACAGTCTAATAGAACAGATCTCTTGTAGCATTTATGTTTGTCCCCAGAAGGTATTATTTTTTGGTATCATATAAGTAAGAATTTTCTCTTGAGCACATTTTTAATTAGTATTTACTAAAATTAATTAATTAATATATAATAAAATTTGATTATATTATTTTTTTCCAAACTATAAATTAAACTCTTGGCAAATTCCAACATGTTTTAGAAATACAGAACATAGTTTCTTGGAAACTTCCACTTAATTTTAAAGGAAAGCAAAACAAATTAGAATCCTGAGAGATTTTACCACTCGGGAGTCTTACCAAGCCTAGGTAAAGGTTTTGCAGATTTCAGATTCTCATACATCTTATTTTCTGCTCATCACTTCCAGGGAAATAGAATTCTTCAAGAGGTTTAAAGATAATGAGTGTCCCTGGAGTCACTCACTCTGACTACTGAGGCAGCTAGTTTAAGAGCTGCATACTTACTCCTGAATGGAAGATTCTGTCCACTGGGGCACTCTGGCATGATTGGCCCTAACATCGTTTCACACTAGTGGCCCAAATCCTAGCTTAACTTTATTCACATCTCAGCTCTACTTGAAAAGAAAAGAAAGCTCATTAGTTGTATTGTCTGCTCATCTACCTCTACTGGCCTGTGGGGCTTCTGTCATCTGTGCCTGCCCTGCCTTTAGACTTTGTTTCTCCTTCTGTGCATCTCTGTTGCTCAGCACTGGCATCCTGTTTAGTTTTTTATGCCTAGGTCTGCTCTAACCTGTGTCTAGGACAATCCTTATATTCACCATCTTGTATTCAACCTTTAAAAAAAACTTCCACATCTTGCTTTACTTGGTTCTTCAAAACAAAAGCACAGGACAAAATTTCCTCCTTCCTTTTCTCTGCTCCCTCTTCCTTCCTTCCTTCCTTCTTTCCTTTCCATCTCCGTTATTGTTAAAATCATTGTGAAAATTTTCAGTGATAGAAAACCTGCCAACAGAGGTTGGCATTTCTGCAGTGATTACTTATGTCAAATACATGCTGTGGAAAATTCAAGATTCTCAGCTTTGAATGGGATTCACTGAAAGAGAACGGAAGTCAGAAGGGAGAGAGACTGAGATAAACTTTTATCTCCATCATGTAACCAAATTTCTGACTAGAGAAACTTAAAGGAGAAAGGCTTTGTTATTTGGTTTACAGTCTGAAGATACACAGTAAAACAAAGTAGTGTAGGCATGGCAGCCCTACTAGAAGGTGGCTGTTTACATTGCATTTACACTCAGCAGGCCAAGTAGGGTCAAGGCATTAAAGCCTCATGGCTCACTTCTTTTAACAAGACTCCATCTTCTAAATATTCTGCTCTTATCAAACAGCACCACCAGCTGGAGACAAAATGTTCAAACACTTGAGTTTATGGGGAAGATATCACATTTAAACCACAAATGTATGTATGTGTTAGTGAATCACTAAATACAGAATATTATCCCTTTTTATAGCTGAAGGTATTTCTGGACTTTGATGCTTGCTCTCAGAAGTCAAACACAATGAAATAATCTAAGTAACTCCAAGCAAATGAATTTAGTTGATACTATCATAACTGCATTTAATCAGCTGTTCTGTGTGGCATGTGACATAGCCACTCTGTCAAATGTAAACAAGGTCTAGAGAGTTTTCTTTTTTTCTTTTTTTTTTTTT
>PVIH01011238.1:27839-70395 GCA_004025045.1 Sigmodon hispidus | reverse complement strand
GGGAGCACCTCCAGGCTGGGTCACCTGAGACTCTGAGGGAGCACCTCCAGGCTGGGTCACCTGAGACTCTGAGGGAGCACCTCCAGGCTTAGTCACCTGAGACTCTGAGGGAGCACCTCCAGGCTGGGTCATCTGAGACTCTGAGGGAGCACCTCCCGGCTTAGTCACCTGAGACTCTGAGGGAGCACCTCCAGGCTGGGTCACCTGAGACTCTGTGGGAGTGTACTTCCCGGCAGACTGCTTAGGACAGAGTTGTCCTCCACCCTTCCCAGACTTCTTACTAGTTGTAGGGTGTTTCCTTCTTCTTTAAAAACAAACAAACAAAAAAAAAAACAAAACAAAAAGCTCAAAACAACAACAGCCAAAACCCAACCCTGCAACATCTAAGATTTAATTAGAAACAATTATAAAAAGTAAAATATATTAAAATTTTATCTGTGTTTATTGAATGTGACATTTTTAATTGACAGGCAGCCATTCACTCCTCAAGATATTGGAAGAAGGCTGGGTGGTGGTAGCACACATGTTTTTAATCCCAGCACTTGGGAGGCATAAGCAGGTAGGTCTCCATGAGTTCAAAACCAGCCTGATCTCATCAGTTTCAGAATCTAACAGCTGCTACACAGAGAAGCCCAGTCTCAAAAAACCAACCAAACAAAAATGGTCCTGGGAAGAGGCTGATGACTCCTCTGTCTTCTCATAGTTAACAGACTCTTGGTTTCCTTGAATAAAAATTTAGGAATATGCTTTCTTTTCCACATCGCTCCATCTTACAGCACCCTACTTGGAACAGCCTGCAAACTCTGGATGGTTTTGTTTCATATGTAGAGAGTACTGTGTTCAGTTTAGGACCTGGAATCTGACAGTACATAACAATTTCTTCAGCTTGCAACAAATTCTCTTAGCACGATGCTTAGTGATGGTGTTACCTTGAGTTCAGCTCATGTATGAAATACCTGTGGACTCTCCAGGAGCTCTTCACCACCCTGAGGTATAATGTCCAAGATAAATGATGGACCACAAAGGAAAATTTACATGAAATAACTTGTTCAGTTGAAAGGTGGCACCAGTGCAGTGAGACTTTTGAAATAACTGGCAACATGAGGGAACAAAGTTCACAACTGTTCCTCTGTTTAAATGTTTGCTGAAAGCTTCTGAGAACAAAAGCACTGATGGGCATGTGAAATGACCACCTGTAAGCATGTGATCAGACAGCATCTGAGCATCTGGAGAGACCTCACCAGAGATCATTGCTGTATGACTGCAGACTTATTTAAGGTGGCATGAGTTTTAGAGACAATTAATTTGAAGGTCTTATATTCAGGTGCTGCAAAGATGAGGCCATGGAGAACAGAGCTCGATGTGCAAGCATGAGAACCTGGATCCTCAGAACCAATGTAGAAAGCTGGGTTTGGTTGTATGTGTGCACAAATGATCCCATTGGTGTAACTTTGGTGCTATTGGGGGCAGAGACAGGAGGATCAGTAGGGCTTGCTGGCCAGTGTAGGCCAGAGTACTGTGCTGGGGAAGGAAAGGAAACCAAGGTGGAGGAAGTTCAAGTACCCCAGGTCAGTCAGCCTGAACATTAGGCTCAGCAACCCCATACACCAAGGGCATCTACCAGGGAAGCCTTCCTTTAAAGAGCATGGAAATATCTAGCATTTCCTCAGGATTATGAGTAAGATTCTTGTGGTATCATTAGCTTTCATGTAATAGGGTAGGAGACAGTGGATCAATATTGTTAGAGTTTTGAACAGAAAGCTGCACCTTCTAACTGCTCAGGAAATACTTGCTACTGCATTAATGACTTAAGTAGCAATATGTAAGAACCTAAGGATGAAAAATGGATATACACTATGAATCTAGTGATAGGTACAAAATACTATGCCTCAGATCTGTAAGAACTCAGAGATAATCCACAATGTGAACAGTGAATTTCACACTTCCTTTCCCCTCCTATTTCACCGATGAGATGGGGCAATTGGAGAATATATTTAACATTGCCAAATATTCTGTGAGCTTTTCCTGTACTTCTCTGAATGAATTAAAAGGTGTTGACTAAGGCAGAGACAGCAGAACTTGCTCAACACTGAATGAGTCTTCCCAGAACTTGCAGGCAAGGTCTGTCTACACCCACCTTCTGAAATGCTTACTCTAGCAGCTGTGGCCTTAGCTGGAATGAGCAGGGTGCATGCCTTCTTAGCAAGCTTGTAAACAAAAGTTGGTTTGGAAAAGAAGCAGTATCAACCCCCTGGGATTGACATTGATGTAAACCAAGTGTGGAAGTTAAGGACCATGTGAACTGTTTTATTCATTTCTCAATAGCAGCTTCAACCTAATGCTCTACACACATATCCTATAATGTCATAAACTTTGTCATTCTCTGTGAAGCAATCACCAGCTGTGTTATAGACATGGTGGGCCACATGAGGCATGCAATGGTTTCTAAAGCCACACTGATGGACTTTCCTTGATGGCTACAATATTGGAGATGGTTTGCAAAGATATAATTAACAGTGAACAAACCCACAAGTCAATAAGAGCAATACCATCAGGAATTCTAGCTTTGTTTTTTTCTTGCCAAGAGAAATGTGATTTTCAAACTATTTATATTCTCCCATAGAGTAATTTCATATGGTTCTGTAGAGTAATTTAATAGAGTTACAAGTTTAGAACTGTGGCCAAATGAGTGGTATACACAATTACAGAGGGCACTGCTTACACCAATTCAATGTGAGTATTGCTCCTTACACTATCTAATTATTAGACCATATTGCATGATCATCCATGTAGGTTACTGTGGAGACCTTGGTGACATGATCACACAATGAAGAGCTACTCAGTGTGCATGAGATAATGATGATAGAAAGAAGCTGTCCTTTGTCACTAGTTCATAGCTGTCCACACGGCCTGCATTTTGGAGCATCAGTTAGAGCAGCTTGATTAACTAAGTTACTGACGTGATAACTCTTGATTATCAGTGTGACAAGATTCAGAATCACCATAGAAATGACCTCTGGGCATATCTGTGAGGAGTTCTCACAGTCAATCAAGATCAAGTCACCTGAGGTGGGAAGACTCAAGCATGGCTGACATTGTGCCATGGGTTGTGGTCCTGGACTAGAAAAAAAAACAATAAGTGGTGGTGTGTGAGCACTGCTGTTGCTTTGTCTGTTTTCTGACTGTGGATCCAGTGTGACTGGCTGCCTCAAGTTCCTGCCTCCATGCTTTCCCCACCATGGCAGATACTGTTCTCCTCCATTGTGAGCTAAAATATGCATCTCATGTTTTGTTTTGTTTGTTTGTTTGTTTAATCAGGGATTGTCACAGCACTAAACACAAACAAACAAACAAAAAATTGGCAATAGTGATTGTTGCCATAAAAGAAATCCATGAAACATGACCAGGTAAAATGAAGAAGCTGACATTGAAGTAAGTCTACAGTTATGTTTTCACAGCTGTACAGTAGGAAAACAGATTGTGGAAGAATCATCTATTGCCTTTGATAAATACAATCTATTAAGGCACAATGTGAGTACATGGGCCACTCTAGGCTACATTTAACAAGTACTACTGGGAAAAATAAGCCCTGGGAAAAGCTGCTGTTTGTAACACTAGCATAGAATGTACCCTAAGTCAGGAAAAAGCAAGTTTTACATTCCGTGAGGGGCCATACAATCTCTGACACTAAGCCAAATGATAATGTCTGTCTTAAATCCAGTGACCAAATGTCCAACAGTGCCCTATATTTAAGGCGATATAATCCATATTGTGTAATAGAGGGGCAGAACCCAGGGCTAAGGAGAGGGACATGCATTGGTGCAGGACTCAACCAGGCTTTCTAAAGAGAGTGGGGACATCTATGACCTAACTAAAGTTGTTGTACCCCTCTTGACATTCAGAGGACTTTTAAAAGGTTAGAGAATTTCATGTGGAAGGAAAATAAGAAAGTCTGTTACATGACAGCTTTCTTCTCCTGGCAAAGAATGTGTAAATGCCAACATACTATTCAAATTCTCTTGACAGACCTTAGATGAAGGGGCATGAAGAGTGTGATCTGGTATTAATTTCAGTGAGCTGAACTTAATTTTCTACATTGGGAGGCAAGACATTAGTCATTGTTTAGCATCATTCCACTTAGGCCTCAAAAATCTGCACAAAAGAAACCTTATGTGGAATTTATGTACTTCGTGTTCTGCCAAAGTCCTAAAAAGGGTGAGCAAGGCAGTGGTGAGCAGTGGAGTAGCCTGCTTGCCCAAATAATTGCTCTGCTCACCATCTGAACCACAGAAAGGAATTGAGAACCTGGTCTGTTGTTGACACAAAGAAATCACAGCACTGATACTGGCAATCCTAAAATCCAAAAAGGAGCAGAAATGTCTTGACCAATCCACTGGAGACAACTGGGCCAAAACCCGTAATGATTTATCAAGGAAGACCCACTGAATAAGAGTTAGGACAAACCAGTTCAGCAATCTTCCACTGACCAGATAGGTAACTTCTGGGGCCACTCACCCTTTTATTTTGAGCTTCTATTTTACAAAATGACTGTAATGGGCTTAATAAGGGAGTGTGGGTTTTAACCCCTGCAGAAGCATAGATGCTCGTCTGGAGAAAGTCAAGCAGATTGACCAGCGCTAAGAGACACACTCTGTGTCTATCACTCCGGAGATGGTGGTTTCAGCAAGATGGGAAACGGTTGCCAAATTTCCAACTTTTTATAGAGAAACTGAAAATAAAGAATTTTTGTGTGAAGTCTAACTGTTCAAAATGAATTCAGCTTCTAAATTACTCAATTGCTCAAACAAACATACAAAGATCTGTTGGCGTGATATTACCTTGGGTTTGCCTTTGCTCTCCTAAGCAGTCAGCTAAGTCTTTAAGCCAGCCATTCCTAAAGCCCTTTCCATATTTGAACAGAATTTAAAGAAGTGCCCGACAAATGACATGGTCTCTTCTATATGTGATCCGCTTTTTCTTTTGCAGAATGTTTGGAGATAAACTCCCATGCGCGTGCCTTCTGCCCTGCAGACACGTCTTCCTCCCCTTCTCTCTGGAGCTATGCACCAATGCTGTCTGGCATCTCCAGAACGCGAAGCAGAAGGCTTGCCTGGACGGCATTCTCTACTGAGGTGGAACAGTGAACTGCTAACAGCAGCACATTTTGTAAGCCAGCCCCTCTGGTTCCCACCTGTTTCCAATCTCCCATCTCCCCACTGGATTCTCCATTTCCCCTTTTCCTTCTACTCCCTTATGTGGGTGTTCCCGGTCTTCATTGTTTTCTGAAACATAACTGCAGTGGTAAAAACCCTAGATTCACTTATGTGCATAAATAGTCCCTGATCAATTTCTTAGTCTCCCAATTTTCATTCCTAACAGCCCCTTGAACATCCCTACTGCTACTAGCTTATGCTATCCACAAATATGACACACTCCAGATTTTTAAATTATTTGCCCAGTATTCCTCCACTATCCTGAGCTAGAATTCATATTCATCTATCTTTGCTTTCAACCTCCTTTTTTTTTCCTAGCATGACATTAGAAATGTACTTGGATTCTTTTCTGAGGAAAACTTCTGCTGTAGCTCCTGTTGGACTGAATATGCCTCTTATCTGTTTCTTAATTCTTCTGTCCGGTCTCCATCTGGGTACTGCCTCCATGTTAGTACCCTCATTGCAGAGAGCAATACTGAGTCTTTCTCTGCTTTGTGAACAGAGTCCTTCTTCTAGCTTTCAGAGTCCACTAACTCTTGGCTATAGGACATATTGTATAACCTCTCTCTCTCTCAGTCCTGAAGCTTTTTCACCCCAGCTGAACCAATCTAATCGATACTCCCCACATTCCGTGTTTCATCTGTGCTTAGACTCCCTTCTGAAATCTCATGAGTTCAGATCCTACCATGATCCAAAGACTACCTCAATTTGTAACTTCCAAGGATAATTTTCTGACTTACTAAATTAGGTGTCTTATCAGTGTGGTATCTTCACCAGAAGTCACAAAGCCATCTCAGATATTAGCATTTAAGAGCTTTGTGGTATGGCCTTTAATACACAAGCTTGTGATTACTCTTTTTCTATTGAAAGACCCTTTGAGACACCAGCTCCAAGAATTGACACAGAAATCACTGGCTGTAAATAACAAGAGGTTTTAATACACAGGCACCTGTGGGCGATCAGCAGCTTCAGCTGAGCGCCTGGCACAAAAGAACAGCCCCCTTTTATACAGAGAAAGGGGGTCTCATCAGCTTAAACATAGTGATATACAATTCATTGGCTATTTTGAACTACATACAAAGTTCCGCTAAGGGGTAATGTTACAAACCATATACAAGGTTCAGCTATGGGGCAAGGTTGTAAAGTTTTTGATCCTGGGGATGCTGTGAACATCTGGTTTGGGTTAAGATTAGGCACTCCCGGTCTCTTCACCCTTCTGTGACCTTCCTTATCTTTTTTTCAAAGGGCCCTAACTGCTGGTTTCTTGATTTACTGAAGCTTTGCCCGCAGGATGACTTCCTGCTAATTGACCAAATGGCCTTGTGGAAATTTGGGCCTTTCACTGTTACATGAATTCTACTTGGTATTATTAATAAAAACCCAGAGCCAAATATCAGGGAAAAGCTGAAAAATGAGAGACAGAGGAACAAGCCACAGCCACTTCTCACCTGACCATTTCTGATGAATCCTCAGAGTGAGGGCTCTCAGTCCTTAGCCAAAAGAAAACGGAAGGACAGGGGAAGGGCTGAACTCCTGCTTCCCCTTGCCTTATATTTCTCCACCCCACCTCCTGGTTCAATTTTCCTAGTGCTAGGATTAAAGGCATGTGTTTCCGGACATTCATGGCTAAATGTTGGCTGTCCTCTGATTTTCAGGCAAACTTTATTAAATATACAACATATCACTACCTTTTATTAATTATTTTTTAACTTATGAATATTAGTATTTTGCCTGCATGTATGTCTGTGTAAAGGTGTCAGATTCCCTGGAACAGGAGGTATAGATAGTTATAAGCTGCCATGTGCATGCTAGAAGTTGAACCCAGGTCCTCTGGAAATAGCCAATGTTCTTAACTGCTGAGCCATCTCTCCAATCCATAGTTACTCTTGTGTGTGAGAGATATGTAGTAGAGACCAGTTTGTTTGGGGTGATTTCCCTAGATGTTCTGATGTCCACCCTGCTCCATTGTTCTCCGGTATCACCTTTGTAAGGAGTCAAGCATTTGTGATGTGAGAGTTGTTTTGAGATTTCCTATCCATTAGAAACTATGGACTATTCTAAGCAGCTTATATTTTCACATACATTTTTTTAAAGTCAGCTTGTCAAGTATCTAGCTTTCAAAAAACTTACTTCAGTTTTTGATTAATTTCAAACCATTTTATGGTAATTTGAATGTAAGTGACCCCTAGAAACTCATAGGATGTGGCACTATTAGAAAGTGTGGCCTTTGGAGAAAGTGAATCACTGTGGGGACAGACTTTGAGGTCTTAGTTATGTTTGAGACATGCCCAGTGTCTGTCTCAGTTTACTTCCTGTTGCCTACATATCAAGATGTCAATCTCTTAATGCCTTCTCCAGCACCATGTTTGCCTGCATGCCTCCATGTCCCACCATGACAATAATTGACTGAACCTCTGACTGTAAGCCATCCAATTAAATGTTTCCTTTGTAAGAGTTGCTGTGGTCATGGAAGCCCTGACTAACACACAGGGCCTTTACCCTTGTGGTGTTTGTTTTCCTGCTTGATAAAGTTTCTTTTTATCTGTTTGGAACTGAAATTGCTTTTTTCAGTTTCTGAAGACAAAATTTTGTGTTATGTAAACGTTCTTTCAATACCACACTTGAACAGTTTCCTTCTTTAACCAGTAAGTTGCATTTCCTATTTTTTTTATCATTTATATCTTTGTGTTCTTTTTCTTCTAAATATCACATTTCCTGTAGGAATTCTTTTTTTTCTCATCAGACATTCAAAACTATATAATTTAATTGCATACTTTTAGTTAGTATTTTCTTTCTTTTGATTTTCTAATTTAAGTGATGAAAATTAAACTGAAAAAAAAATATGCTCTCTAAAGTTTTAGTTTCTTTGAAAGTTTCAAAAAAAAACATATTTTGTAAAGTTCTTTAAAACTTCCTGAGTTGGCCTGATTGCCCGGAATCTGGTTTATTTTAATGAATATGCATTGTCAGTTAGATTAAACTGATGGAAAGTGTTACTACATCTTATTTTTTTAATTATTTTTCCTACAGTTTTTACATAAATTGCTAACTGTACAAAAATCTTCAAGTACAACTGGACTTTCTAGGTTGTATCCTGTTGCCAATTCATGCTGACTAGGACAGGGGTTTAAAAAGTCATCTATAGCTTCAAAAATACTATAATATAGCTAACATACACAAAGTATAATGTAATCAACACTAGGTAAAATATGCCTTATTCATGAGCTTAAAGAAAGATTAGATATTTAAAAAAAATCTTAAGTTAGACTCATTAATGAAATAATGCCACACATGTGATTTTGTCAGGGACCCCAAATAGCATGGTTTAAATTAGAGCTGTTAAATTTCTTTCCATTGAAAGCCGAAGAGAAATAGCTTATGTTCATAAGGATCTGCCTGAGCTGTTCATTTTGTACTTGAAACTTCTCATATTTAAAATGTCCAAATGCTGGGTTGGATCAGTAGTTAAGAGAACTTGTTGTACAAACATAGGACAAGAATTTATCTCAGCATTCACGTAGAAAAGCAGGCTGTGGTCCACCTGGCCTTGAGAGTAGATACAGAAGGACAAGGTTTGGTGGCTGCCAACCTAGCAGAAAAAACATGAGCTATAGATTTAGCAAGAGATCTTGTCTCAGAGGCACAAGGTGGGGAGTGAGAAAGGACATCTGACCCACCCACACACACACATAGACACATGCAAGTGCATATACCATACACACGTACACCTCACACACAGACACGCAGCCGTATACACACCTACATATATAAATGTGTAGTAACTATTTCTAAATGGCTTTAGTAACAAATACTATCTTGACATACTGTACTTTATTTATTCAACAAAAGGAAAAGTGAATACCTACTAGAATCTCATGATAAAGAGACAAAGGCTTAGTCTGTACCTTTGATGACTGGCAGCCTCTGAGAGACTTATACCGTGGTACACAGTGTGATCCCTAAGCCACCATCAGCAGCAAAGGAACTAAACAAACATGGAGTCTTATGAGACAGAAGGACATAACAACAAAACATCAAAGAATATTTAACTATTGGCAGCTTTGTGAAGCAAAAGCATCATGTCAGAGACAGGCCTTCTATGGAGATCTGGAGAGGTGACAAACTTCACGTCCTCCCATAGGAACACAGAAAGGTGTGCAAGTGTCCAGGAAGATGAGCAGAGGCAGTGAAAGTGTCTCCAACAAACACAAGTTCTGCTGTCTCAGCTCTAATTCTAGGAAGACCAGATCCGGCCATTTAGGTTTGTGATATTTATGAGTTTCAGAATTTGTCCACAAGAGGTAACATTGACAAGGGTGAGGGATTAAGCTCAATTCTATAGTTGATCTACTCTACTCTAGCTCTGGAGAGACAGCATAGTGTAGCATCCTGCACTACTTGGGTCGGTGACTCAGGCTCAGGCATGTGAATTGAAAAAGGACACAGACAGGCCAGTCATTTGCTCAGGGAGAAATCCACTTTATTGAATCACCATCTCAGCTTAAATATGGGAGAAGGGGTGCGGGGGGGGGGGGGGCTACCTTTGCTGGGAAGCACAGTGGGAGTTCTGTAGGTGGCTGGAGATCGATCACTGACTTTAGATAAAAAGTCCAGCTTCCTGAACCATTCCCCCCAGGCAGGAAAGCCAAAACATATGGGACAATGGGAGACACAGGATATGCAACTAGTTATCTGCAGGCTATAGGCTTCAAGGCTCCAAGTGCAGTTGCAGCAGGGGCCTACAGTTTAGTGTTCAAAAGTGTAAGGACGGGAGTTCAAATCTCCAGGTTCCACATAAAAGCTTAATGCATGTCACAAGTGGGGCATTCTGTTATTCCAATGTTTGCATTCTGTAATTCTAATATCCCTACTAAGAAACAGGAGAGTACATGGAGCTCACAGGCCAACCAGAATGGCATATCCAGCAGGAAAAAAAATTCTCAGACAAGATAGAAAGCGAAGACACCTGAGATTGTTCTCTGTCCTCCACATGGATGCCATGGCATGTGCCAGCCTGCATCACTCACAAACATTGTAACCATACAGGAACACGTGCATTTTGTATACACATACAGAGCAAGGAGGGGGGGAGAGAGAGCGCGTTTACTAAGCCAAAAGAACTGTAATAGACAGTGTGTATAACTTTATAGACACTACAAATGTGACTGGGTTATTAAAGTCTGTCTGAAAACTCAAAATGAGACTTGTTTTCTCTGGAACAGGGCTGAAGCAAAAGAAAGTTCTAAATGCAAAGGAGTTTAGACAGGGGAACATAGCTAGAGCATCCAGCAGAAGAGATCCTCTGGCATCTATGACTATGCTCTGAGCTTACCCACAGTAGCCACCTCACTTCCTCAACCTTACTTACACTTCTGTCCAAAGCCAAGTCCTTGATTTTCTCCTCTATTCAACCAAACTTCACATGCTTTCAATAAAGTACAGGGAATAATCCTCAGGTAGATGCAGCAGAGGGCAATTCCACCAAGACTCAAAATGATCAGTCAATCTTGCTTAGTAGTTTTCAGATAGGATTAAACCTAGATGAATTTTATTAATCTGATGGATAAGTAAGGTGAGAGTAACTTTATTTACTTAGTCATTGCCTGTTGCACAAATCCTAATTGATCTTATAATAAAAACTCAGAGCCAGATATTGGGGTAAAGCAGAAAGATCAGAGAAGCAGAGGAGCAGCCACTGGAGAAACTTCTCACCTATACTAAGTTCTTAGATTGAATGCCTCTGAGTCTTCAGCTGAAAAAGAAGGGAAGGGAAGGGCTGAACTTCTGTCTCCTCCTGCCTTATATATATTTTTTCCTTTCTCTGCCCAGCCACATCACTTTCTGTCTCAACCTTCCTAGTGCTAGGATTGAAGCTGTGGGTGTTTCCCAAGTACTAGGAGCAAAGGCATGGGGTCCCAAGTGCTGGGACTAAAGATGTGTGCCACTACTGCCTGGCTTTGTTTTTTGTTGTTGTTGTTTTGTTTGTCCAGGCTCGCCTTGAACTCACAGAAATCCAGACAGTTCTCTGCCTCTTGGGTGCTAAAATTAAAGATGTGTGACATCACTGCCAAACTCTGGCTCTGTCCTCTGATCTTTAGGCAAGCTTTGTTTCTTAGATCATAAACAATGTATCACCACAACTGCCACTTTCTCCACATAGGAGTACAGACCAAAAAATTTAAGAGCTAGTTAATAGCAAAGTTAGTCTAAATTATCTACCCTGGAGTACAGATTCCCAAAAATAAAATAGGTATTAAGATGTAATAAAGAATTTCCTTTTTCATAAGACTTATTGTATAATTTGTTTTTGAATAGCGTTTAATTCCACAGTTGAAAATGACATTGAAACCTGTCAAAATATTTTCAACTTTAAAATAAAAAATTCTGACCTGGGTATCGTTAGACTGCTGCCTTGAAGTAGTTGAATTATTTAAAATAGCCTTAGCATAGTCTTTCGTGAAGTATGCATGCTTTTGCAAGTTTAATACATTTATTTATAAGTTAGCATTTTAAAAGTTAGTGTGTGTGCAATACATCTCTCTCTAAATATTTATGAGTGTATTTCACCATTAAGCAAGGAGATAGGAATAGAAGACCATGAAAAACATTCTAAATACAGAGAATACTTTCAAGTGAGACTAGAAGACCCTTAATATCCTAATTGTGGTTTGCAGTTCAAAGGTCTATTGTTTTCAGGTCAGTATATCCAATTAAAGAAACTTTCCATCATTAATCTAATGAAGCATACTAAAGAATGTTCAGAAATAGTCTAATACACAGAGATGGGTAGATAAGCTATGAAGGACAGGGATTTTAGGATTTTTGAGCATCTGGGTTAGAAAAAAAAAAAAAAAAACCCTCTCTCTCTAGTCCATCCTCATAATGAAGAGCAAAGCTGCTTCCATTGGAAAGATATCAGAGAAAGAATAGTCAGAAAGGAGAAGGCAGACTTCCCAAGCTTGTGCATCCTAACAGGGGTGGGATGGGGGCACAAGGACCATTTAACCACCCTCCTACTATGGCTGCTATGGCTGCAGGCATGGGTACCAGTCTCTGGATTTCCTGCTTATTCATGACCCCCTGGACTGAAAATAAACTCTCCTTAATATCTGAAAGATGTTCCTTAAGGAATATGTTTTTCTGACATGTTCTTGCCATTTTCTATTTTAATAAATGAAGGAGAAACATCAACATAATAAAGAAAAAATCCAAGAGACTTTATATTCTTGGGAATACAGAAGACAGCAAAATATGAACAATTCCCAAAGAAAGAATAGATGAGGGGGAGTAGGTGTTTACAGTGTGATTTCTGTTACATTATTGCATAATTTTAGATTCCAGTTGGTAAGATGATTAGCTTTCACATGTTGTCTTTTTCTGCTTTTAATCCAAAGGTCATGGGAATATCTAATTTCTTGTATAATTACAGCTCACTTTCAAGTGATTCCCACTGCTAGAGACCTGAGCTGGAAAGTTGACCCTGTTCATAATAAAATACAGAGATGGTCTTTTACTCTTTCCTATGTTAAAAAGACACAGGCAGTATCATGACTTTCCCCTTTGACAAAACACAAACATTATATTCCCACCACATGATGTTTGGACATATACTTAATATTGCAAAATGTTTAAAATCAGATTAAACATAGATGACTCCGTAGCATTTAGCATTTCTTTGTAATGAAAGATATTAAAAATCTTTTTAAATGTGTATTTGTGTGTGTGTAGTCAGTGTATGTGTATCAGGTGTGTGTAGAAGTGTCAGTTTAAACATACTAGTGACAAACTAAAAGTCATCAATATTGAGTTTATATCACATTAAGGAAAAGATTTATAAACATCTCCTCTTAGAGTAATTTTACCAAGAGTGAGTCCAAATTTGATTCTCTACTTCTTTCTTTTTGTGTAAGCATTCTTGTATGATGTCTGAAAGCAGTCTTGGGAATCAGTCTGTGTGTGTGTGTGTGTGTGTGTGTGTGTGTGTGTGTGTGTGCTTAAGTGTTTGTGTGTATCCCAACAAAGGGCTGTGCTCTCTCTTTTACTGAGCAAAACAGACAGTGTCACACAGGAAAAGGACCCAGATAACAAATGCTACCAACCACTTTCTGCCTGTTGCTTTCAACATTTATGGTAGACTTACATTTTATAAGGTTTTCTTTCTATGCTTGCTATTTCTAGTACTTGTTACTATAACATACATACACATATGCATTACTCAGCGTAGGGAGCATGTAAGAGTACATAACTTAAGATTACATCTATGCATTAGGTTGTGAAAGCTGGTTGTTCCTTTGTTATCTTAATGACAATTTGAAGGAACAGGCTGAGAACACAGTAGGACAACTACCTTAAGTATTAAGTGACCTCAAGGTTATTATTAGCTCTGGCTGTGAGGTCCAGCAAAAGTTCCGGTCTCATGGGATGTAAATATAATGTACTGCTACATTCAGGTACGCATGGAAGCCAGGAGAAGCTACCATGTGGGTGCTGGGAACAGAATCCAGGTCTTCTAAAAGAACAGTAAGTGCGTTTAATGGCTAAGCTATTCCTCTTATTCCCTCTTGTTTTATTTTTAAATTAACATAAAAATAATGTCCCAGAAACACACTACTTATCATTCTTATGTTCTCTTTGTTTTTATAGGTATACTCTTTTCCATATTATAATTGCATACATAAAGTACTATAACTTCTGACATAATTTCAATATACTTTTACATTTTATATTAATAGTCTTTTTTAAAATAATATTCCACTACTTGTGAAATTTTTAGTTTGGAGCTATCTGCCATTATAAAATGTTGAACTTTAAAAAAAAAAATCTTTATGTATTTTCTGAAGCTTTCCAGACCAAGCAGTGAGTGAGATTAATGTACCAGAGAGACCACTATTCAATGGATCACTTCACACTATGTAGATGTAGCTTCATTTTCCCATGTAATTAACTTCACGGGAATTTCCGAGATGCCATGTACCCTGCCCAGCTTTCTCCAATGTTTTGGGAATGCCTGCAAAAAATGACAGGCCATGACAGCGGGGAGTCATAGGAGAGAAGCACAAGAGAAAAAGCGGCACAGCGCACGGCAAAGTATAGCAGCCTGTGAATTATGCACTGGCCTGGAGAAGCTGGGCTGGTTTTTCCTGTGTCTCCAAGTTCGTTGCCATTTATGGATCTCATCCTCACTGTGGAACTTCCTGAATGCACGGAGTCTAGACAATTTCACAGGGGGTATGTTTTTGCTTCTTGTCTTAGCTCACTGAAACTGAATCCCAGAACTGGGCAAAAAGCACTCACCACAGAACTCCTTCCTGCCAGTTTCCACCTGCCAGCACCAGGTGCCTGCACCACCCTCCACGGTCTGCCAAGGTTGCTGCCTTTTATGAATAGTTAGGCCACACGGTCACCACTGTCTAAAAGTGGGAAGCAAGGCTTGGAAGTCAATTTCTAGCTGACTTTCTTTTCCCCAGCTTTTCACAGTATTTATTAGAGAGACAGACACAGTTCCTGGTTCCACTGGGCTCCTTCTTTGCATGGAATTCCCTTTTCTGCCCACTCAGATCTCTGGACTTAGTCATCCTAAATAGTATATTCTCATACCAGTGTAATATAGATATCAAACGATGAAATTATTCTTGAAAATATATGTTCCAGCTTGCACAGACACCAGAAATAAAGGCAGTTGTTTCATGGCAATTAGAGATACTGTTTATGAATTTTCCCTTATTTTAGTTTAGAATCAGCAAATATCTTAAAGATCCAATGCAGTCCTACAGTTATTTCTTAGAGTAATACACAATAGTAATAACGTCTATTAAATGGTCCGCCTTCTACATGTATGCCTTCATTTATCCTTACCAATTCCAAATTATATATATCACAGCCCTCATGGCCTTAGAAACAGAGTGAGAACCGGAGCCAGCAATGGCTCAGTGCACACAGGTGCTTGCCGAGAACCCGGCGATCTGATTTCAATCACTGGGACCCAGGATGTGGAAGAAGAGGGCAGAGTGTCTCACATCTGTCCTCTGACCTCATGTGTTTTGTGGTGTCAGTGCCTGTCATGTGAACACACACAAACTCAGTCAATAAAAGTAATTTAAAAAAATAAACTGATCTCTGCTTCTGCCTTCATCAGTTGCTGGATGAAGGTTCTCATTCAGGATGATACTCTCCAGATCCTTTTCAGGATGTCATTTTTTTCTGCCGAGTAATATTCCATTGTGTAAATGTATCACAATTTTTTAAAATCCATTCTTCAGTTGAGGGGCATCTAGGTTGTTTCCAGGTTCTGGCTATTACATATAATGCAGCTACAGCTAAGCATTCTGTCAAGCTCCTGGTCTAGCTGAAGAAAGAAAGATTACATGAGCAAAGGGATCAGGATCATGAGGAGGAGACCCACAGAAATGGCTGACCTGAGCTATTGGGAGCTCATAGACTCTGAAATAACAGCTGAGGAGCCTTCATGGAAAAGAACTAAACCCTCCGAATGTAGATGACAGTTATTGCATTAGGACCAGAGTTTTATTCCTGGTACTTCTCAGAGGAGTCCATTGTAGGGACAGAGCCTTATTCAGCCTTGATACTGGGGGAGGGACTTGGACCTACCTCAACTGGATATGCCAGACTGAACTGACTCACCTTGGGATTCCTTGCCTTCCCTGGGGAATAAATGAAGGATGGGGTGGGAGGGAGTCTGAAGGAGGACAAGGGAGGAGGGGATAGAGGGAGAGCAGTGGAGGGTATGAGAAAAAATTTACAAAAAAATAAAATTGAGAATTCAAAATATACCTTGTCCATATCTGTAGCCCTTGCAGAGCACATGGTCCCGATCCTAGGGGCCTTACTGAACTTCACCACTTTGAGGTGATCCTTGTCAAAGTAGCTCAAAGGTACAAGACTATTAACCAGTATAATCCACTCACCATCACTGGTCACAATGGCCACTGCCTGCCCAGTATCACATAGTTCAAATTAAATTTTAATACTGTAAGAAATGAACTAATGGCTAATTAGTTAGACTCAACTATAACCTTTTACTCTAAACTACAAATTGGAACCTTACTTAGCTCTTTCAAAAGATGTCAGCCAATTAGTCACTGGACACCGCTGCAAGTCGATGATGGATTCTTTATTTCTTTTGCTCCAATAAAATGACTAAGACATCTGTGTAGCTCATTTGACATTTTTAGAAAGTCAATAACATAAAAGCTTTAAATTGAACTCTAATTTGCTAGGGCTCAAAAGTTGTACAAACTAACTTTTGGGGGTCAACATGATGGAGAAGAGAACTCTGTGTAAAGTCGAGTTCCTTATTACAAGCTTCAACAAATTGCTTACAAAGTATCATTTCAATAATAGCTGTAAAGCTACTAAATTGCTCATGAGCTGCAAAGTGACAACTTCTCTAGGTGGACATCTTCCCAAATACCTACTTTTACTTTTCCTAACATTGGCTGGCTTAATCTCAAAGACTAGGAAAATAGTCTGACTGTCAACTGTGGAGTTTAGCAAAAGGTTGGAACAGGCAAGTCTTCCAAAAGTCAGAAAAATACTAAGTGAAATAGGTGCCATTAGATCAGAGCATTGTCTCTTTAACCTGATGCCTAGGCGCATACCGATAAAGTTTTAGCTTTGTCCAGAAAAAAGACGTGTGCGTGTGTGTGTGTGTGTGTGTGTGTGTGTGTGTGTGTGTGTGTGTGTGTGTGTGTACAACCTCCAGGAAAATGCTTGGAAATTATTTAAATTAACTTTAACCATAATGAAGGTTAAATTATACTGAATACTTTTTTTCAAGCATCCCATGCCATATAAATTTTACCGTTTTCACTGAATCTTATTGGATGTGTTTGGTTTTTGCATTTCCAATCTTTTAGCATCTTCAGTTCCACTTCCCAACAGAAGTAACCTCAGCCCTCTCCAAGTCTCCCGTGTGCCCATATATTAGTTTTAATAATAATTTACACACTGGTAAACATATCTCTTCGTGTCCACCTGCCCTGGAGGTGATTTCCATGGCCATTTGTGATGAAAAGCTACATCACTGACACTGCAAAAATAACAGACTATTGATCTGGGGTACATGTCTTTTACAGTGATGTCTGGCACTCACAAAACCTTGGCTTCAATCCCTAGCACTGTTAAACAAACAAACAAACAAATAAATAAATAACAGAGATTACCTACTGGAAAATCTAAGACGTTTTTCAAAATTATAGTTTTACCTCAATAGCAGAGGCTGGAGTATAATGTACCCTTGTATTCTCTCTCTCTCTTTAAAACTTATGCTAAATCAAGTTGATTTCTTTGTGTCACAGGCCTAAAGCTGCATTAAAAGATATAACAAAGGATAGACAAAGAAACCTCAATCTCATTCCCTTGTGTTATCTGATTAGCAATGTTTACAATAAAGAAGAGAGGTTGAGGAAGAAAGAGAAAGAATGAAAGACAGAGATAGACTCCATTGCCCAGACACGCCCCCCCCCAGGAGCACAGGGTTGGGGACTCATTAGAGCGGGGCTTTAATGGAACAGTAAAGTGTGACCTAGGGAAAATGGTGACTGAACCCACCCTCCAGTTCTTTCCATTTCCCACAGCATTTGATGGGATCACAGGGCTTCCGTAGCCCGAGAGGGAGGCTGCTTTTAAAAGTTTTGCCCACAAAACTATGGTTATTGCTCTGCAGACGCAACCTGTTGCCTTTTCCTTTGTCCTTAAGATTCAGTAATCATCTACAATCTAAAAATATTACAGTAGCACCATTTGATAACTCATTACCTAAAACTTTTTTCAGAAAAACTATTAATTTTGCTTTTTTAATATCAAAAAGTTTTAGCCCAAATTCTGTGATTATAAAATAAAGAGAATAATTTTTAAAACGTTCAAATTGTGAAGTCACAATGGTGCACACTCTTGGCAAAGCACACTGTCAGCTTTTCACTGCACCCATGTGTCATTTTCACCACAGAGCCAACCTGTGCACATTCACTGTCTTCTCACCTGTAAACTGCACAGTGCAAATTCAGAGAAATTTGAGGGTATGGGTTTGCTTTTTTTTCTTTTTCTTTTTCTTTTCTTTTTTTTTTTTTTTTTTTGCTCTTTTTTACCCATTAAGCTCTATTAGCACATGAACATATAAACAGTGAACCTCTGTTTATAAATGTTTAACAATAAAATAATTTTACTCCATTTGTTAAGACAAATAGGCAAAAGTTACTCAATAATGTCTATTTAAGCTAAGCCACATCAACTTCTTTTTGTTGTATGAAATGGGAATGGGACGGAATTACTCGAATCAGCACCTGCTACCAACTAGGAAAATGGAGTCATCTCACTGTGGGTACATTGGAGTTTCAGCACAATAGAGAATTTCAAAAATGAATAAATGTGCAAATTAGGCAGTTTCCAAACCTTTAGGTATGTCAATTTTAATTAGTTCAGAAGGCTCCTGTCATTTACTTCAATAATCAAAAGAAAAATGTGGTCTTTCAACTATAGGATTGTTAGCTTTTCCCCTTCTTTGTATATTGATAAATGATTCATTTGGCTAACACACACACACACACACACACACACACACACACATACACACAATTCTTTATTGATTCTTTGGGAATTCCACATCATTTACCCCAATTTCACTTACCTCACAGTTCCTCCATATCTGCCTCTCACCCATGCAGAATCCCTCAAAAGAACCCCTCTCTGCCAAGATTAATTAAAAACAAAACCAAAAAGAGCGGATCTTGCTCTTCCATCATTTCTGTTTTTCCCACACCTCGTCATTTGTCCCAATGGCACTGGGAGCTGCAGTGTACCCTTTTTGTCCAATCACCCCCCATCTGCAGATGTTCATTGCAATGAGTCATTGGTATGGTTCAGGCTCTGGCAAACCATCATCAATGGAAGCTCCTTAGATATCCTGCTGTGGCCCTGAGTCATGAATATCCTGCAATATAGTTGTGTAGGACCAGACTTCACATACTCCAGAGGGTTTTAGATAGGGTAGATGTTAGGGTGGGCAAACTCAAGGCCGGGGATGTGGGTCGGGGTGGCAGCAGTGCTGGTCTGTCTAGACCACTGGAACCACCTCCCTCAAGCAAAAGGCACAGCCAGCTCTTCTAGGCCCTAGCCTGCTCTCACATGCCTTTGGGAAAGGGTAGGGCCACATCTCTTGAATGGGTTGAGGTGGGGGAGGGTAGTTCTCCTATGAGGGGGCTGGACCAGATCTCCTGCTGCATAGTCCAGCCAGTGGCACAACCAGCCATAGCTAAGGCCAAGGAAGAGCCGGGCTGCCTCAGCATGGTCTTCAGATTTCAACACAAATGGTTCCTATGGCCCCCTGCCGCAAAGGGATCGCAGACCTAGACTTGGCTAATATTTTTTAAGGTTTTGTGTTAGAGTCTTTTGTTTGTTGAGCCCCTTCAACCTGCCTATGCCTGTCTTCTATGAGTCTGACCTATATTATTTTATTTTTATTTTTTGATATGATAAAAATAGCCTGATTAAAAATAAGCATAGAGGAGAACGAGTTTGTTTCAGGTCACAATTCCAGGCTGTCCCCCATCGATGTGAGTAAGTCAAGGCAGGAACTTCAAACAGCTAGTCCCGTCAAGCCCACAGTCCAGAGCAGAGAGAAACTAAAGCGTACACACTCACTTGCTTGTTTGCTAGTGCTCTGCTCACTTTTTTGTTCTTGCATGCTTCAGGACCCCTTCCTTGTCTAGGAAGTGGTTCCGTTCACAATGGTTAGGTAGTCTTCCCACATTAAGTAGGGCAACCCCCACAGGAATCCCCACAACTAACCTTCCCAGAGAGCTTCTCTTCTGAGAACTGACTTAGGCAGATGAATCTGCCTGTGACCACACAATGGTTACATCACTTTCGATGTGGCCAGTCAGAAAGTTCCCTTCCCATCTCAACTGTCATGATTGGAAGAGTTCATTACCATTAAAAAGCTAAACTATCTGATCCATTATGATATAAATTTGTTGTTAAAGAAATTTTTTAAAAAATTAAAATTCAAAAGGCTCTGTTGTTGGATACTTTCTTTTTACCATATTGAAAATCAACCTGCCCTGGGGGCTGGAGAAATGGCTCAGCGGTAAAGAGCACCGTCTGCTCTTCCAGAGGACCCGGGTTCGATTCCCAGCACCCACATGGCAGCTAACAACTGTCTGTAGTTCCAGTTCCAGGCAAACACCAAGGCAAATAAATAAATAAAGTTTTTTTTCAAAAAAAAAAAAAAAAGAAAAAAGAAAATCAACCAGTAAGAAAATAGGGCTCCTTGGATACCACTCTCCCTAGAGGAACACCTGACTCAGTCTTGAGGTTTGGGGGAGAAAACTGGATTTGCCAGGAGTGGAGACTGAACTAAGCAATATTGGGTCAGTGGGACCATGGGACTGCCTGCTGCCTGCCCAGGGAGGGGATGGGCAGTTGTGGAGAAGAAAGAATGTCCTGATGTGGTGGGAGGGGGTAGGGACCTTGAATAAGGATATACAATGATAGAAAGTATGACTTCGTTGTTCTAATAATAATAAAAAAATTAACAGAGAAAAAAATAAAATCAGCTCATGAAAAAAAAGAAAATAGGGCTGAGAACAAGAGACAGTTTGATTCTGGGTCTGCCTGGAGACAGACCAATTCTTGGATGAATAGATTCTTAATGTAAAGCCTCAATATTTTGCATTAAATAATTTGAGCTGAGGTTTCAGAAATTGTAACCAATAGCCAACTAAGCACTGGTGTTATTTTCTAAATCACTTCACGTTATCAAGCTCTCACGCTCTAAGGTAACTAGTACATAACTGAACAGAACCGAATGTAGTTAACACCAAGAATGCCTCAGCCTTCCCAACAGTATTGACATCTTAAAATAAAAATTAAGGTTTAATTATATTGTTAAAATGACTGGAGTTTTCCCACACAAACATTAAGAGCATGTAAATTCTTCCTATATCATGAAATCTTACGATTTAAAATGTCTTCAGAGGTCATTGAGACAGCTCAGAGGGTAAGGCACTTACTGTTGGACTGACAGCTGGTTCCCAGCTTCTTCCTGTGGAATTCCCTCTGTCCTCCATGCTCAGGCTATGCCATGTCATGCACATGTGTGCACTAATGTGGTTTATAAGTTGTAAAAACCTTGTAATATCCTTCCTCCTGCCCTCAGCTTGGAAATAAGTAACCTGAAGTTCGGAGGTGATAATGGAATTATTCAAAAGATCAGGCCATGGCACCATTAACAGCTATTAATGGCAGTAAAATGAACCCTGCACTAGAATCCAAATTTTACCAGAAATCATGAATTTTGGCTTATTGCATTGCTCACATTATTTTGAGATGAAGTAACTTGGGGGTTTCCTTCAAAACTATTGGGTTTTTAAGTAGATAATTGCTTAGTAAAGTATACAAGTGAATCTGCTCCTTGGTCCCTGAGGTGTTAATTAATTCTCCTGAAAGAAGGGTATGTTAGGTGAATCAAATATCATTAAACAGATACAGGGAACTGATTGATCACCTGAAACAGTCTCTCTTGAACACTCCTGTTTTCTTTGTAAATCACCACAAGACAAAAACCATAAAGATCATTAAATGAAAATTAGTGAATTTCACTAAATGTAAAGGCAAATTATGGTCTTCCACTGGAACAAGGCTTGTACATTGTTGTTTCTCCAAGTAGATGGACTGGATGTGTCAAAAACTCAAGTCTAGGAACTAGAAAATTTTGTCCTTTATAAGTTCAAGTGTAAATCAGTTGTTTAGTCAAGTTTCTATGAGTTTACTTTTGGATCAGCAAATGTTTTCTCTGTATTCCATTATGTTGCCTTCTTAAAATGTGGAGCTCCCATTTCTGCTTCAATAGGTGTAATTACTGTAAAATGTTTAGTGCTTATTTGTGGACTTTTAAATCAACTCTCTAATCTTCAGCCAAGAAATCCTATGAAACCAAAGAATCATATATCTTCTTTTGAAACTGTTATATAATTCAGAAAGTGAATTCACAGCCTAGTTGGTGTACAGCAGAGAAGCTAGGTCCACTCACCATGGACACAAGCCAAGTTTGGTGAGATAGACCGAATATTTAAAACTAAACTGATTATTCACTAAAATATATTTCTGTGATTTTCAAGCTGTTTTAAAGTAGTTGTTGAGATTAGCTAATATTATTGACTATTCTTTACTATAATCTATTTCTACTTAGGAAACCTAGCTCAAGGCAAGTATTTCTGTTTGATAGTTAGTTGCACAAATAAAATGAAATCCATCAATATTTGAGGGTTAAAATAGTGAACAAAGTTCTCATAAAATTTTAATTTTTCCCCAAAGCATTTCACACAATTTTTTTGTATCAGTGAGATATTGATAGCTGCTGATTAATCAACACTTATAAAATGGATAGACTAAGCTCCTCCTAATAGTTTCTCTCTGAGCAGACAACACTAGACCACTCCCCAAATGTGGCTTCCCCCCACCACGTCCTGCCCCCTCCCTTCTTCCCACCACACTAATGAATAAGCTTGCTGCCATAGGGCCTTTCTGGCCTCTCAGCCTGCAACTCTTAGAAAGTTTCCAAATACCATTGTACCGCTGAATACACACAGAGATTTGCCATACTTTTAATCTATCAGCTGCCTCTTGCAGGATATTTTCAGTCACTGATTAAGGTGACCCAGTGGAACTCAGCAGGTGCTTTGTGGCTACTTCAGATATTCCATCTACAGAAACCTCTTACCACTTCTTACCTTTTCTCTTCATGCAGCAACCAACTCCAACTCAAATAACCCTACAGCTTTTCACATGCTGTCTCCAGATCTCTGCCTCTAGGAAAACCACCTGTTCCCTTCCTATGCCAAGTCACTCTGCAGGAGGCCCTGCAGATCTTGGGGTACTTAGGGTCAGCTCAACTCTCTAGAACAAACATTGATATGGGCCCCTAAATGCATGAGTCAAACATATTTCAAAGGTGGGGGGTATTCTCATTAAAAACAAAACAAAACAAAACAAAAAAAACTTCTTAAAGAGATCACATTCTTTTCTCTAGCTAGTAAATGTCACTATAAATCAGAAAGCTAAAAGTTAAGGCTAGCTGAGTCTAAAGACTCCACTTGGATGTCAATATGCCTGTGGTCCTGTTCTCTTGCACTCCCTCTTGCTTTCTCTTTGCAAATAAGTTTTCCCCCACAATGTAGTTTTAAAGTGCAAATAAATACAAGAGCAGGGCACTGTTTGGACTCAGTGTTTTCTCGTGGAACCACTACCTTACAGATTATGACATGTAGCACACAGAAAATGGGATTAGAAAGGATGATGTGGCCAAAGGGCTGTCCCCAGGCTGTAGAAGGTAGGGAAAACCCTTCATTATTTTTCCTCTCAGAATGAGGATGCTCATGATAGCTATGTGTCATCCCTAATGTCATCGTCTCCCTCTCAGGCTTTGTCTCCCTGTCTCTTTCCCTCGCTGTCTTTTTCCCCAGCCCTCCCCCTTCCTCTCCATGACTCCCAGGACCAAAGAAAGACAGAAGAGTCTAAGCCTGAATCCACCAGTCCCCAATGAATTAATAACCATGCCCAGCCCCAATGCATGCCAAAAGGACTTTTCAATCCCAAAGAGAACATTAGGAATTGTTAATAAGTTGGACATTAAAAGTTAAAGCATTGAATTTTTTGCTATTGTTATTGCTATGAAATATGTTGAAATATTAATTTTTAAAAGGTGGCTTAATAAGTATTATACAAATTAATGTTGATATTGGTTAATTTTTAAAAATTATTCTAAGAAAACTTATAATTAAATTTAAAAATTACTGTTTCTATCTAACAAAGGTAGAAGGACTGTGAGCTACCCAAACACCTCTAACACAGAAAAATATTTGAGTTAATTTGTTTCTATAACATAAAGAAAAAACTGAATGATGCAAAATGAAATTAAGATAATTCTCTTAAATTAAGAAATAAATGGTTCTTAACATAAGAATGTTCTAGGACATCCTAATGACAGCTTTCTTAAGATAAAACTAAATGGCATGTTTTCTTTTGAGTTTATTCTTATTGTGGCTCTTTGACACATTCAGACTGCACATATAACAGGGGAAACAGGGATAAAATATGAACAAAAATGGCATTTAAAATAATTTTAGAAACTCATGATTCCCAATCAGAGATTCTTTGGATAGACAATGCTCGCTTATAACCCTCCACCACCCCCATCAATATGCTCCTCTACCTGGATAGTCCAATAAACAGAAGGTACCAGGACCCCCAGCTTGGGACTCACTAGAATGTTCTTTAGGCAATAAGGCTTGACTTGAGTAGACAGTGGTGGAAGTCAGTCAGCTAACTTCATTCTAACTTCCTTTCTGAAGCATTCACTTATATTGATTATCAAATTTGAAGACAGAGAATAATGTGTGAGGAAATTTAAGAGCCAGCTAAGAAGAAAGCAGGGTCTAAGCAGTCGCTCAGAGACACAAGGGTACATCCATTTACTCTGGCTGTACCTAGTAAGTGAATGTATGCAATTGACAAGTCATAGGACTAAAATAATTTTATTAATTTTTTAAGTAGACACAAAATAAAATCATCCAAATCAAATACTTTTATTGTAAAAGTAAACCTATTGATTGTAATAATATGATTAATAATTTACATAATTTCAAGCAAAGTCTTATTAATTTTAATCATAATTATTTTCCATTTGTTGTGGCCTTATATGGTGTTGGGTGTAGAACCATAAGGGAGTCAAATGCCTATTCTATCAAGAAAGTACAGCCCGGCCCCTAATTTTTTAAAAAGTGAAATATACTTAAGGATGTTTATGCTGCTTCTTATAGATTATAAAAAAGGAAGATATATGCATATATTTCTTCCTAAGACAGCTATTAGTCTAATTTTGAAATCCAAATGAATAAAAGAAAAAGTTCCAGGTAACACCAAAAATATAAACTGCATGCATTCATTCACTAGTCTATACTTAGAAGGAATGGCCACAATAGAAGGAGATGAGTATGTGTCCACTGCCCAACAATTCTTCTTCTCAAAGTGGGTCCTTACAGGTGAACAAAGGAGTTTGTACCTCAATGCTCTTAGAAACCTTCTCTGTAAATCTTTATCACATGGGAGATTTGCCCAACTATGAACTAATTTGTTGCTGTGGCAAGTATATCAACCTTGTCCCATTTAAAATCCATTGTCTTTACCATGACTTAGAATGATGACTTGATGGAATTGTCCTGAGAAATTGCCAAAGCCATGCAAATGTCAACATATGAACGAAGCTGATTCTTATCACAGAAGATCAATCAATAATAACCTATTTGAAGAATAACAAACGTCCTTCAGCCACATGACCATTTCCATGTGACAGAAACCATCACTGAACTGATAATGTACCTCCAAACTTGGACATAGAAATTATAGCTATCAGTCACTATGAAAGAGAGCTAGCCAACCAATGAATATTCCCCAAATTATTTTTCCTCTAAGCCACTTGTGAAAACTTTTTTTAAAAAGACACAAAAATAAAACACAGTAATCAAGCATATCAACTAAAAAGTCTCAAACAATGTAAGCTGCAAAATGTGTATTTTTTTTAGGCAAAAAAGGCCAAATCTAGGTTCCACTCACTGGCCACACACTGAAAAGCAACAGCAATACTCAGAGATGTAATCTCATCATCCCAGCTTGCCTGGAATTATAAATCAAATCACCATATTCATGAGTAGCTCCAAAGGTATAGCTTATATCTTTGTGCCTTGTAGATGAAACTGTGGTTTGGTGAATTAAGAAATTTGTATCCTATTGTCTAATATTTCCTCATGAGGAAATTCTACAGATGGCAAGAAAATTGAATGATGTATTACACATCCTCAAATTTAAAGACAATAAAATTATGTATAAAGCAATGAAATCCCCACAGAGTTAAGTGGTCACACCAATGAGAATATTTGAAATTCCTGCAACAAATGACCTTAAAAGTTTCCCAAAACACTGGCAAGTATTGAGAATTTTTTGTTGGCTTTTTTTCCTTTCCCCTTTGTAACAGAATGAGGGAATGAAGCATTTTTCTTGGACACTGAGGATAATTATAACTAATCATCTCCTTCTCCTTGGAGCAACATTCGTTGACGTTCCTTCATTTTCGGGTGGCTGGCTGACACAATTCAAATATAATTACTCTTCTTGCATGATAAACCCCAGCACTGTGAGCAAATACAGTGTGTCTCATTGTCAGGTATGGTAGACAGCAGCGATGTGATAGAGACCTTTCAAGCCCTAGTGTAGCCCACTGCCTTTGAAATCTGTGTGAGATGACAAAACTGACTTTCATTTCCCTTGGACTTTCTCAAGGTATCCTTATTAAGAAAAAAAAAAAAGCCCAAGACCCATAAATTTAATCTACCGCCTGCCAATCACAGTGGACCCTGCTGTCAGACACTCATGATGCATAACCACAAAATTTAAATGTTATTGTTTCATACAAGAAGAAACCGTTGCTCATGACTACCCCAAGCGTCATGTGACAATCGGGACGCTTCTTTGTTATCTTCCTCCACCAGTGAACAATAGCAAGTACTGCAAAAAAGTATCGGGTAGATCAAATGTAGATGAAATGACACAATAAACTCAAAAGTAGATCATTTCTCTTAGCTATCTTGTGAGACACACTTGTGATGAGTGAAAGGGTTTTTTTAATGGATATTTACTTCAGATAGTGATACTTGAGTCTCAAGTGACTGCTACTTGGATAATCACTAGATTTCGACCTCCAATCAACTTTTGAAAAGGAAATTATATTAGTAACAATGTTAATATTATACAGCTGTGAGTTTAAACTTTGGGAAGAAACAAAGCCTTAAAATTTAAATGGAAAAATTTCAACATGGCCTCCCAGCCACAAAAAACAATGTTTTTAATAATTTTGTAAATTCTGTGGGTTTTTTTTCTTATAGGTTCTAATTAGTAGCTTTTGTTTAAAATGTTTTTCTATGAATGGTCATATGTCAATATGATACCACTTTATCCCAGTTCAGTTATGATGAATTTTAACATATAATTTTACCTACTATTTTCTAGTACAATGTTTTCACATTGGGTCTTCAAATTCTAGAAATTTCTCAGAACAAGAGAAGTCTTGTTCAGAATGTAGAATGGTATGAGTGGAAATATTACATTATTGTATAGAAGGAGTTAGCACAGCACATTGGCTTGTTACAGTTCCTCATGAAATAAGACAATTGAAAGCTAAATGAGAGGAGCTGGACAGATGGCTCAGTGGTTAGGAGCACCGCGTGCTCTTCCAGAGGACCTGGGCTCAATTCCCAGCACCCATATGGCAGCTCACAACTGTCTGTAACTTTAGCTTCAGGGAAAAACACCACTGTACATAAAATAGATAAATCCTTTTTTAAAAAAAGAAAACTAAATGAGATGACATCAAGTTATAACAGAACCTTCATTTGTTCCACATGGGTCAGAAAACCTGCCCAAGACTTTCTTCCAAAGTGGGCGGACGGAATTCCATTACATACTTCATCTGGGAAAGGTGTCCACTTTTCCACAGGTTTCCACACAGAAATGACAAACACATGTGACTAGCATCAATGCAAACAAAAATATTTCAAATAGAATGAAGGCTTTGAGCATTTCATTTGCCACAGCTGACTGAGTCACTGTTAGGAAGTGTGAGCTGTGAGCCAGGATTATTTAGCCAAAACAAGGAAACAAACCAACAATTTCATTCTAAACTTAAGGAACCACAGTAACCTGGAAAACTCAAGTCAAACTGTGAGACAGAAAGACAATTCCCTCCACATATGATATGGATAATCTGTTAAATGGAGTCTAGTGGTCAGAAGAGCATTTCCAGTTTCCATGGGCTACCATGTCAACATCCAGCAATGGATCATATAGTCACATAACACACCTCAGCAGCTTCTTCCTTGTGCTCAATGCTTATGCCCTTTCTAGTTTGACTTTTCCTTGCCCTGCTGAAACCATTCACCCCACTGGCCTCACTGTGAACATTCATCTGAATCAGTGTCTATTAGGTACATTTATACTTAGAATTGTTTAGGCACACTGTGGAAAGTAGTTTAGAAATAAAAATCAAACATACCAACATACCAGAAAAACATATTTGTTTAAACATTGTTTTTCAAAGTTTAGTGAAACTGAAGACTTTACATGAAGCTATGATCTGAGTTCCTTATTTTTCATTATTCCACACAAGCCCACACATTCCTAAGCTGCCCACATAGCTTAGTCCTACACCCTAATAAGTCCCAACTTAGTTCCACTGACCTGCTATCCATACAAAGTCAAAAATTCAGGAGTTTGAACTAAAGTGAATGGGTTACATAAGGATAGCCCAAGTCCAAAAATAAAGTGAAATAAACAAAACACATACAGGTGACTGGAAGATTTGCATTTGGTATGCTATGTTGCTTCTACTCAAAGGCTGAGATTCTCCTCCATGCATATTTAAATATACATTAGCTCAGAGAAAGTTACACAATGTTTCCATCAGCAGAAGATGTGGCACTTAGAGCAAGCATCAGGAAAATAAAAACTACAGACAAAATAGGGTGGATTTGCATATTTCACTTGAAATTAGGTGATGTTGCAGCATATTGGAGACTCATATGCATTGGATGTCAGCAGAGTTACTTTTCTTTCCCCCCAAGGTGACATTGGTGCTTGTCTTACCAAATATGATGCAGCTGACAAGTGTTTTCATGTAAGGAAGATATATGCCTCCCATCACCTTGTCAAGCTGAGTGAAGGCAAACTCCAGCATATCCTTTCACAAGTGATTAGGTGGTCGAAGTCATTAAAAGTCATAAAGTTAGACTGCAGCGGTGTGCCATGCATACATATGAACTCATCCAAAGCAGCCTCCTTGAAGCAGGTGATAGCTCTCAACTTTGCCTCTGACCGAGTCATAAATTCTTGCCTGAGCTTTCTTTCCTTTAGCATATCTTTGAAATTAGACTCAGCAGTAAATGCTGCTTTGGCCAGTCCCATTGTCTCCAGCCTTCCTGGCCAAACCTCTAACCATTGGAGGTCCAAACATCTGATTTTGGTTCGCATTATTTATTCTTCCACAGAACTTTTAAATTAATTTTCAAAGTGCTTTAAAACTCTTGTCAATCAGCTTACTTTAAATTTTCCTTTAAAGGTCTCAAGAAAGAGAGGGAGGGGCTGTGTTTTACTATCTCACAAAGTAAGAGAAATAAAGTACTAGACTTGAAATAACATTGCCAAGACTCTGAATAGTTTTTGCTAATTAAGCGATCAGAACAGAGTTCAAATTCTTACATTATAATGGCCTATAGTCTCCCCAATTCAAAATAATCATATTCAGAAAAAATAATACATTTTATTTTCTATAAATTTGAATTTTAAATGCTCAAGGCACTTCAGATTTAAAACTTGGAAAACACATTATTTGATCTTGAAATTCTACTTCTATGACTGTCCTGAAGAATGAGTTCAGTGCATGGGCAGATCATATGCACAAGATGCTCAATACATTGTCATTTATAGTTAGTAATTAATTATAAATAAACTTAATGGCCTGAAGGGATAAGCATTGATATTCTTTGCTTAAATATTATAAATTCAAACATATTTAATGCTATGGAGATTTAATGCAATGGAGAAATAACAGTGGTATCCTGCTTGTAAGACAAAGGAAATGCAATACTTAAGTACGTCAACCATATGAAACATTGGAAAGAGAGGAAAACAACTATAAAAATACAACAGGATGCTAACACACATTTATCTAATTGAGCATTTCAGAGCATTTCAATTCTTTTTTTTTTTTTTTTTTGGCATGTATGGATCTTCTACAATGAGCATCATTTACTTTTATGATCAGAAGAAAAAGTTCCTCAGTGATTATAGAAGGTAAAACTCACAATTCACAAGTTTCTTGCAAGTCACCTCAATATGGACATCTAATATTAAGTACTCCAAATTCCTTTGAAAACCTATTACAGCAACTAATCCTTGCCCATGTGAATATGGGAAATGTTTCATCATGATCTAGTGTTATAGCAGATGAATTTTTAAGATCTTGTGCCTGAGTGAATCTTGGTAGGCAAGGGTACCTTTCCCAGAGTGATTTCATTTGACCACTCACAAGAAAGATGTGGTCATGATGGAATAAAGTGACAAGCCCAGGCACAGCAATTGCATGACCTCAGCTTCAAGCTCTCCAGTTGTAAGAAATAGCATTCAGCACTGTACTAAGAAGTATCTCTCTTACTTGACTCTAACTGATTCATTTTGGCCTTTACATGAACTGTTAAAAGTGTTTTAACCAAAGACATTAAGAGATGAAAAGAGATTTGGGTGGGGCTATAATGCTTTCCTTGCATGCTGGAAGCCTTAAGGAAAAGCAACCAGGCAAGGCTATAGAAGCTGAAACAGGAAGATAAAAATATAAAGCCAGTCAAAGATACAGAGTTCCAGGCCAATCTGGGCTACATAAAGAGACTCTGTCTCCAAAAATAAAGACAAGAGACTGGGCTCCATGTATTTCTGCATGAACTCTTCAGTCACAGTTTGTATTGTTAGAGTCAAAACTAGAACTCTAACAAGGCCCATGCTAGTGCATATATTAACCAACCAAAGTAGAAATATTTATAACTACCAAGCAGAATTTGTGAGTAGAGGAGATTGAGTCTTGTGACTGCTCCCTTGGATCGAATCTTCCAGTAAAACTCTCATCACCACGCTGAACAAACTGTTCTCTGCTCATTTCTCTCTGTTGTATAAAGTATTTGAGCATATCAAGTTGAGAGCTCAGAAACTTCTAGAAGAGAAGGAGGGAGAAAAAGATTAACATGGAGGAGGGTTGCCAAGACAAGAAAAAGACCCAAGTCCTTCGTGATGGACTCAGCTCTACTGATCCAAGAAGCCAGGGCTGGTTCTGCTTCTCTAGATCCTGTTCTGACTTCTCTTAGAGAAAAGACAGAGATTCCAAAACCACACAGATTTCCTGCTGGTCTCATTTAATCCCAACTCTTGAACACAGGAGTTTTTAATCAAATCTTTGAAATTTTGAGAATTTCTATGTGAATACTGTAGTTGTATTATTCCTATCCCTCCATCTGCTCCCATTTCTCGCATTTTCTATTTTTAAATAGTATATTGCAATACAGGCCACAATAAGATCTTGTGAGACTGACTTTAATTTCTCTTTTTCCTATTCACTTACTTTAAATTGCAGGACTGAGAAGTAATAAACTCAGTGTGGCCAGAATTCAGTAAAAACACAGAATTATAATATTCTTAAATAATAAAAATATAAACAGTCTTCCAAAATTCAAGTGACCAATGCAGCTCATTAATCTGAACAAATACTTCTCTTACTTTAATCTCTGTGTTATGTTTCTTATTTAAAAATTGACAGATGCTTAAGGCAGAAAAGGTTGTTAAACAAAAATAAAAGAGACTGGACCTGATGGTCTGATATGGGATATATTTCTGTATGCTGTGAATATGCTTTATAACTATTGGTTAATAAAGAAGCTGTTCTGTCCTATGGCAAGGCTACTTAGAGGCAGGTGGGAAATCCAAGCAGAAATAAAGAGAAAGTAGAGCAGAGTCAGGGAGAAATGCCGAGGGACACAAAGTTAGGAACATGAGAATGCTGCTCTGAGAAAAGTTACCAAGCCATGAGGCTAGAAATAAATAAAGTCATGGGTTAATTTAAGTATGGGAGTTAACAAGTAATAAGCCTGATCCATAGGCCAGACAGTTTATAATTAATATAAGCCTTTACATGATTGTTTGGAACTAAGTGGTTATGTGACTGTGGGTCTAAACCTCAGGGTTAGGCCGGGCCAGAAACTTCTTAGTACAATGGCATGCCCCTTTATCCCCAGCACTGAAGAGGCAAAGGCCTGAGGATCTCTGTGAGTTTGAGGCCAACCTGATCTACATAAAAAGTTTCACAGCAGCTAGAACTGCATAGAGAGACTCTCTCTAAAAAATAAGAAACAAAAGAGTGAAAACAAATACTTCCCTCATAGTACCAGGGAACATGTATCATGAAGACTCTGTTAATTCTTTTATCTTCTTTTATGTAAAGCAGTAGCATGATGTATGTGTGCATTTCATCATACATGATGTCTGTAATTTGTTCAACCATCCTCAGTTGTTGAATACATACATGTGATTTTTTTCATTTTGTTAATCTATAATAAAATACTTGAAGATAAATTCTTCCACCTATTTGTAGTCTTTTTCTCTTTAGAATAAACTTAAAACTATGACATCATTAAGTGAGCACAAAGCACCTGAAGCTTTGATTCCTCTGCAATGTATGAATTACCTTCCTCAAGTTTTGTTGTACTTTACAATCTCAGTAGCAATCAATGTTTGTAAAAATGTCTTATGAAATAGTTTTATTGATCTTTTCGTTTGAAAATAACAGGTTAGCTATGAGAACATGTATACTAAAAGTGGAACAGCACTCCATTCAGCTAGAAATTATTTCTCTTGGTCTGTTCAAACTCTCAAAGGAGAGCGCATGCATACACAGTGAAGACCTTGTCCTCCTCAAATAACTGGGTATTAAGGCAGAATCATCTTTGACCACTACACTTGTTCATTTATCTGAATGAAACACAAGAAACTGTGCTTTGGACTTATTAAGACTGCCAAGCCCTGTTATCTGTACTATTCTGAATGAATGAGAAGCTCTCCCAAGGTCTATTGTGTGATGTGCATAGACTGTATTAACCAGCTTAGAGAGGAAAGAAGCTAAGGACTGAAATCAAACTCATCAGTCAGCTAATAACATAAAACTCCAGCATCCCGAGGGCAAGACATCTAAATGACAAAAAAAGTGTCAAAGAATGAGTGGGTGCCAACATGTCAAGGTTTTAATTCACAGGAGAAGTAACTTAGGGAAAATATCAATTGAGAAACTAATGAAAAGAGAGATAAAGGTAGATATGTCCCAGCCTTGTCAAGACAAGAAGAGGTAAGCTATCCTATGAGGGTAGATTTTCTAATCTGAAACTTGTCATGCCTCTTACTACATTTTCATTCTGATGTCCCCGGGAAGATATTCGGGTAAAACTGATCAGTAGTTACAGAGACAGAGAAGTGACTGAGCCAATGTCCCCATTCTGTCTGCTTAAAAGTTTAAGCCTGTGTATACCCAAGGTTTACTACGAGTGTCCTTACTGTCAGGGTTGCCCCTGGGTGACTTCTCAAACATTTCAAGTCACAAAGATAAAAGGCAAACTATGAATTTCTATCTGCAATGAACAAGGACCTTCTGATGAATGAATACCCTAAGGGGATTTATAACATGTAATTTTTATTACCCAGAGCATAGTTATGAACAGTCAGATGGTCTTGGGGGCCCCTTGCTACCAACAGCACTGCTGCATGTGGAGAAGTCTTGTTTACAAACCCATGTATTATTAATACTACACAGGAACTTTTCTAAAACTTCTGGGGATTGATTAAAATCTTTCATTGGGATGTTTCTGAGACACTACAGAGAATTGCTCCATGTGTATTAAATTTATAAAGACCACTGAGGTATACAATAAAAAACACTGTTGCTCCTAATCTTTAGACTCCAGATAAGTAATGAAAAGTGAGAACTCCTTTACAGGACTCTGCCTTTCTGCTTCTCTCTTTCCTGGGCTTAATGCAGCTTTGCTCAAGGCTCATGTCCCCTTACAAGATGGAAAACCATTCATGTTCTGTAGATGTGAAACTTCCAGCAGGTCAGACCCATGATATTTCATTTCTAACCACCCACCCAAATTGTGCCAGACTCAAAATTAGCTTAAAAATTGAGTAAATGATTGAATCAGTCTATGAATATAAGTTATCTCTTATGTACCAAGAGGCAAACTTTTTTTTAACAGTTCTTGTCTCAAGTTTATTTGTAAAAACAGCATAGGGTCCTGATCATCTGCAATAGTGTATAGGTGTGTTATGCCAGTCCAATTATCTTCACATTGGCAGACAGAAAACTTCTCTATGGGGCCTTCACAGGGCCTGGGCACCTTTGGGAGCCTGAGCTCGGGCTGAGGTCACTCCCTTAGTTTGAACCTTGGGCTTTTGTTGCCAGAGCCTACAACCATTGGCCATGGAGCCTCTGATCTTCTTCCCAAGTTTGGGGTGAGCAATGAATGCAAGGTGGCTGAGTTTATTGCTAGGGCCCTTTGGCATCTTGGGCTGAACCACTTTGGGCTTCACCAGGGTCTTGATGGCCTCTGCACAGGCGCTCATCGCCTTTGCATCTTCTTCAGGCCTTTTTTGTTGTGCTTCTTGGCAAAGCACATGTTCCTCAGGAACTTGGGGTCGACCCCCTTAAGAGATTTGTATCTTTGTGACCAGGGTTTCTTGACGCCATTCCTGTGCCATTTTCAGGATTGGTTGTGTGTGGTGTGGTTCTTTGATTTGGCCATGTCTGAGCAGTAACCAGAGGCTCCCGAAGTGCCTGGGACCAGAAAAGAGAGGTCAATTTTTTAATACAGCTTTCCAACACAAATAAACAAATCTATGATCCAAATGTGTCCATATACAGAGTTCATTCAGAAGAATCCTAGAGAGAATTGTGACTACTTAATTTAACCCACTTATGGTCTCTTTTTCAGTTACAAATACTATCACCCAGAAAATGAATTGTCTTTGAGGCAGTCCTCTTTCTTGTTTTAGTGACTTTGATAGTTACACTTTTTCAGACTATTTCATAAAGACAAATCCCTTCCCCACCCTTCACTGATTTAATGACAAGAGAGCTAGCTTAGCAGAGTAGAATTTGTGTTAAACATTTGTCAGTCTTCCTTGAAATCAGATCTTTAAGCCTCAAGAAATAATTCAGATCACAAAGGCTGTGTTGTACAAAAGCTGCCCAAGAGCTTCATTTCATGCCAATTCTACTCTGTTGGTTCCAGCATTCTTACTTACTACCTAACATTCTGGCAGATTTCCTCCATAGTCTTAGTGGGATCCAGTTAGAGTAGTCTCGAACTTCCATTCTCAAATTTTCCCTTGACCATGTGAAAGTGTAAGACACTCATTAGTACCAGGAGATGGCTCATTCAGTAAAGTACTTGCTGGACAAGCATAGGACCTGACTTCAGATCCCAGCACCCATGTAAAGAACATAAGCACAAGGCTGGAGAGTCAGCTCAGCAATTAATAGGATGGATGGCTTCTAAAGTTATCTGGAGTTTACATCCCAGCACCAAGTTAGGTTGCTCCCAAGCACCAGTGTAACTCCAGCTCGTAGAGATCTGGTACTTCCAGACAGTCAGCAAGCTCCTGCTTCACTTAGACATCTTGTCCCCAAAAGGTAAGATGTGCAATAATTGAATATGTCAACCTCCAACTTGGGTGTGTGTGCAATCAACATTCATGTGCACATGAAAAGTCATATCCAAACGTACACACGGAGAGAGAAAAAATAAAGTAAAAGATGCTAATTTTATTGCAGCCTTTATTTTAAGGACTCTCAATTGTCTAGTGAATGGGACTGTTTAAGGAAGCCAAGGAGTTTTTATTTTGAAAAGTCATTTTCAAACTTGTGATGATATAAGCTTACTGGCCCATGGAATCAAACTGTCAGTATTTGCTAAGGCCTGTTCTGTCATCAAAGTCCTCTAAGCTAACCCTGGATGTCAGCTAACCCACTTATAGCAAGAAAGGCCATTGAGATACAGTGAGAATAAAAGGAAATCTATATTCTTATGCCAAATTAATTTTCACTAAGTTTTCAATAGTGCCTGAAAATGGCGTATGATATCTAAAGAGAGCTTGCGACATTTCAGGAATCCAAACACTGGTAAACAGTTCAGAAGTACATGTGTAAAGAGACAATGAAAACTAAGTTAATGAAAAACGGGTTCTCTGGGTTCTTTTTCCTACGAAGTGACTCCAGGGTGATCTTTTCCAAATTCAAAATAGCCAGGGTTCTGAATGACATCTTACTCCATAGCTCCACCTCCTGCTCACCTGCCCCCAGTTGTTAGCTAAGGACCAGATGCTCTGACAATGACCAGCCACAGAGCCCAGAGCTGACACTAAACAGCTTTACCATCCTAGAGGACAGTCACCATGGTCTGCTTCTCTTCCTACCTTCCCTCTCCGAGCTGATTCGCACTGGGTCTGCTGTCATTCAGGAGAAGCAATTAGGGACAGAAAGCTTCTTTCATTTCAAACACCAGCACATCACCTAGGCTATCCAACCCTTAGCCTACTAGCCTTGACTTATCCAATCCTTTCACAGGATTCACAATCAAAACCCTTGCCAATATTTATACCCTTTTACTATGTGACCCAGAGTCTCCCAGATGGTCCTTGTGCATGGTATGTTTCTCCTCTTGAGACCTTTGAGTGTTTTATGGATCTCTGTCCCTATGACCTACAGAAGTAAAAACAGCCTAGAACATGGAGTATCATATCAAGTGACCATTTCAATAGGGATAAAGGTGAGGCACTACTGACTGCTGGAGGTTCAAGTTGCCAAACAATGGGAGGAAAACAGGCATTTCCCAAGTTGTTGGAGTGGTCTAAGGTCTGGTAACTTTTGCTAGTAACAAGAATGGCATTGGTAAGATATCTCTTACCAATGTGGAACAGAAACAATCTAAGAAGAGATGGATGGAGAGAGAAGCTCAAAAATGCTGACATGGCTAATGCACACATCAATTCACCTCAGTTATGGTTAATTGCTGAAGATTTATAGAAGATCAGGCCACTCAAAATTTCACCATGGTTAGAACAGGGGTCCTTGAGAACTTCACCTTGGCAATTGATGACTGTGGCCAGAAGGACAGCCCCTCTACCTTGGAGATTTGATGACTGGTACCTTTTCCTGTACAGCCGCAGATGACCTCTCACATACAGTTTGCACATGAGTAGCACTGGAGAGGCTCAGGTGGTCTTAACAACCACACAAAATACATGAGCAGGAAACAGGAACTCAAAAATTATGAGATCAAAATTGTTAAGACTCTGAACCAATATATATATTTGTTTACATTTATAAAGAAATATATTTGTGGAGGTTTTTAAATAGGAGTTTGAATAAAGGTAAATTTAAAATAAATAAAATAAAAAATCAAGTTAAATGTATGGGACGGGCAGAAGATGAAATAATCTGAAACCCCATATATGGAGAGTTTGCAACCTCAGACAGTGACCAGTGTTTTTCCCATGACTCAAAATTACATATTTTTATATAAAGATCACATCTATTGATTGTTTTTCATTATTTCTGAGTTTTATTTTATTTATGAATTCCCATCATGGTGCCCAGCTCCATGTTACATGTAAGGAGAAATGAGAAAACATACTGAAAACATATTTTTCTGTGTATAAGATTTTAATTGTGAATTTTTAATCACTGTAGACACAAGCAGATGGAAAAGTTCCATGTAGAGCGTGTCACGGTGAAACCACACACAATGTTTGATGAACATATATAATATATAGGACGTGATGTTTACGAGGGAACCAATTCATGATGAGGAAGCTACAAACCCATCAGTGGTTATGTCCAGCCAGTTATTAACTTAAAATATTACATGTGATGATAAATTTTATATATATATACTTCAGCCTGTCTTAAATAAAAAATAGTATATAATAATAATAATTAAAAACACACACACAAAAAGAAGACCTGGTGCTGCGGCTAAGTGGTAGAAGGTCTGTCTAGCATGTCAAGGCCCTGGGTTCAGTCCCTAACCCTGCATGTCAGGAAAAAAAGAAGGCCATGAAGTTTGGAGGGGACAAATGGGAGGCATTGGGAAAAACTAAGGGAAGTAGTAAGGAAAATGATTAAAAATACATTGTACAAATATGTGAAATTTTTCAAAGAATAAATACAAATATTATTTTTAAAAAATCTCTTCCTCTTAGTTCGAGGAGACTGTGCCAAGATATAGTTTGGTGATGTTTATGCTTGCATCCTGGAATCACTCTGCATCTGCTACTTTCTTGCTCTTGCTTTTATTTCTCCTCTTGTGATAAGAGGATGGCCAAAGATATATTACAAAGAATGACAAAAGTCATTCTAAATCAAATAAAAGTGACTATAGCCCAAGGAATATGGACTCTGGCAGCCCTGGTGACTTATTTCACTGTAGAAGTAGTTATCTGGGTTTATACAGTCACAGAACAAATATGGAAACACATTGGTCACAATACAACAGAGGAAAGCTCTGCAACATGTAGTAGCACAAATGATACTCAGAGCCAAATATCGGGGAAGGTTGAAATATCAGAGAGAGGAAGCACCACAGTCAATTCTCACCTAAATGTTTTGCAACTTTCTCAGGCTCATTCCCAGTCACTCCTGCCTGTCATTTCTGCCAGTCCCTGCTGTGTCTGCCTGGTTTCTAGGAGCCCTTATAAGACCAAAAACCACCCATCTTGGGAATGTGGGCATCATGTTCTTAAATTTACTTCCTGCTGTCTGGGGGGTGATGACATCTTTAGGAGATCCAGAAAAGTGTTATTGATTGTCAAGTTCTGAAATATGTAGCTGTATCATTTGTTATACAGTCTTTAGATAATAGGAAAGTGTATGGCTTATCTCAGGTCCTGGCTAGAGTAGTCTGTAAAGCTGGTTCATCTCAGCTAGCCTCCTTGAAAATGTCCTGAGCAGTTTGTAGTCCAAATCTGATCTTTGGTTGGTGTTTGTCAGCCTTTGGTTGGTGCCTTTGTCATAGTCCATATGAAATCATTGTTGTGGGGCCCCATCTTCCTTTTGGATACTTCTAGTTCACAATTAGGCATTGTCATGGATCACTGCAGAAAACTGATAAGAGACTAAAACCTAACACAATATACAGAAAGCTAAATGCATATATCTTTATTCAGAATAGGATTAGTGACATTAGAACTGTCTCTTCTTTTTAGTCATTCTTCTGTTCCATATCAGATGGCTCTTCTGATATGATACAAAGATTTTGCATTTTCCTTTAACAAGTATGCTTGGGGTTAGGGTTAGGGAGAAGGAGAGAACCACACTCCAACGCTAAAGCCAGCTTTAATTTATAATTTAACTGGGACTTCAGCTTATCTTGTAATTAAAAATAGAGGTTAAGAGGAAAGATTTTACCACATAGAGTTCATTGGTACCAATAGATGCGATATTTTTTTGCTTCTGAATTTTTCTGGATAGTCTCCCTTTTGTTGTAGATGTATAGATGCCCAAGGTCTTTTAACTTCTTGAAGATTTCTGTAAAGACAGAAACAAAAACCTGCCCCAACACTTTGTTTTTCTTACAACTTGTAACAATTGTAGTATGGGTAGATGAGCCATCAATTCTTATTTTTATGAAGTTTCTCTGGATCAAATCGAGTCTTTATTAATTTTGATGGTACCCATAACTTTTCTTCACCTGTGGAAACAAAAGCAAAACCTCTTCCCCAATGTAACACATTGCCTGGCTTCCATTCTGAGGTCAGTACATCTTTGAAATAGATGGGCTGATTTAGTTCATCCGTTTTTTTCTATAGTCCAATGTCTTTCAGCAGCTGTTGCTCCTTTCTCATTAGCATTGAGAAAATTCACAGTTAGTAAAACATTATGTAGTCTATTTCCAAGGGTCTTTGTTACTTCTTTCTGTTTATTTAGCATCTCTTTTACAGTTCAGTTTTATCTCTCTATGACTGTTTGCCCTGTAGGATTATGTGGTATTCCTGTAATATGCTTTATATTATAATAAGCAAAACATTGTTTCATTTTTACTAGAGACATATCTGGAGCATTGTCTGTCTTAATCTCTATAGGTATTTCCATGATGGCCATAACTTCTAGCAAATATGTGATTACAGAATCAGCTTTTCTGGACTCAAAGCAGTTGCCCATTGAAATCCTGAAAACGTATCTATTGTATGATATACATATCTTAATTTTCCAAATTCTGTAAAATGAAATACATCCATCTGTCAGATTTCATTTCTATGTATACTTTTAGGGTTACTCCCTACTTGTAATGGAGTTTGCATATAGAAGGAACAGGTGGGACATCTTTTTACAATTTCTTTGGCTTGTTGCCAAGGGATGGAGAAATCTTTTTTTAATCCTTTACTATTGATGTGATTTTTTTTTATGAAACTCTGAGGTCTCTAGCACATTTCCTAATAATAATTTATCAGTTTCATCATTAACTTGTGCTAAATGACCTGGCAGACCAATATGGGATTGAATGTGTGTTATATAGAAGGGATGATCCCTATTCCTGATTATTTCTTGTAACTGAATAAATAATTAAGTTAATTCCAACTCATCATTAATAAAATCAGCAGTTTCAATGTGTAAAATAACTCTTTCTGCATACTGAGAGTCAGTGACTATGTTGAGAGCTTGGGTAAAATCCATTAATATCATCATAATAGCATATAATTCTGACTTTTGAACACAATTATAAGAGCTTTGAGCCACTTTATTCATATCTTCTGATTTGTACCCGGCCTTTCCTGATTTATTTCCATCAGTATAAAATGTGGGGGATCCAATTAGGTTTTTTTTAAAAATTCAGTTCTTTTGTTTTGAGGGTATTTGTTGTTAATATCTCCCAAAAAATTACTGCAAGCCCTTTGCCAAGGTACATTTTCTACCCATAATTGGTCAATTTCTTCATTAGTTAAAGGTGCAACAATTTCTGCTGAGTCCATTTCTGTCAATTGACAAAGTCTTAATTACCTATTAAAGACCAAATTGAAATATTTTCCACATATGTCTTTAATTTTTACTCGGTTTATGTGATAAAAATATCCATTTCAATATAACATTTTCTCTTTGCATTAAAATTCCTGTAGGGGAATGTTTAGAGGGCAAGATAACTAGGAGCCAGTTAAGGTCTGAATCCACATGATCCACATGCGCATCATGTAATTTCTTTTCTACCAAAGCCAATTCTCTCTCAGCTTCAAGTGACAATTCTCTTTGACTATTTAAGTCCTTGTCACCACTTAAGGTTTTAAACAAATTATCCAGTTCATCATTTTTTATTCCAATAGTGGGTCATAAATTGGCAATGTCTCCTAGTAATCTCTGAAAAACATTTAAAGTCTTTAATCTATTTCTCCTGATTTGTACTTTTTGGGGTCTAATTTTTTGAAGGTCTATTTTACAACCTAAATAATGAATAGAATCTCCCCTTTGTATTTTTTCAAGGGCTATTTGTAATCCCCAAGCAGGTAATTTTTTTTTTTACTCCCTCAAACATTTATTTCTAGACTATCAATGTTTGAATCTGCCAATAGGATGTCATCCATATAATGGTATATTATGGATTTTGGGAATTTGTTGTGAATTATTTCTATTGGCTTTTGTACAAAATCCTGACATAGTGTAGGGTTACTCAGCATTCCTTAAAGGAGAACCCTCCACTGATATCTCTTCACAGGCCAAGAATTATTATAAGTGAATTTTTCTTTATTTTGTTCTTTTAAGGGTATTGAAAAAAAGCAAAAAAACAAACAAACAAACAAAAACAGTCTTTTAAATCAATAACTATAATGGGCCATTCTTTTGGTAAAAGAGAAGGCAAAGGAATTCTAGACTATAGAGAACCCATTGGCTGAATCACTTTGTTTATTGACCTTAAATCTGTCACCATCCTTTACTTTCCAGATTTCTTTTTTTTTATTTTTTTCTTCTTTATTTTGTATCTATCAAAAAATAGTAAAATGAATTTAAAATGCTGAAAAGTTAACAATAACTATAAAGAGGATAAGAATCATAAGCATGGCTTATCAAGGGTGTTAATGCAAATAAGACTGCTACACATATATTTACTTTGTGTTCAGCTTTCCCTCTGAATTTTTTTTTCCATCCCTGTATATCCTTATTAAAGGTCCCTTCCCCCTCCCACCACATCAGGTCATTTTTCTTCTCCACAACTCCCCATCCCCTCCCTGGGCAGGGAGCAGACAGCCCTATGGTCCCACTGACCCAATAATGTTTGGATCAGTCTTCACTCCTGGCCAAATCCAGTTTTGTCCATCCTCCCACAAGAGTGAGTCAGGTGTTTCTATAGTTGGAGTGGGGTCCGAAGGGTCAGTCCAGGGTGTTACTGATCCCAAGCTGTTCAATGGTTGTGGTTTGCAACTGGGGCATGCTTTGCTTTTTTCTTGCTTGTTTGTTTAGAGACCACTAATGAGTGAGTACATCCCCTGCTTATCTTTCTGAGATTGTGATACCTCACTCAGGAGGATATTCTCCAAATCCATCCATTTGCCTGCAAATTTTAGGATATCATTTTTTTCTTACTGCTGAGTAGTATTCCATTGTGTAGATGTACCACAGTTTGTTAATCCATTCTTCAGTTGAGGGA
>PVIH01011238.1:0-27739 GCA_004025045.1 Sigmodon hispidus | reverse complement strand
TAGTGTTCCCCTTGCTCCGAATCCTCTCCAACATAGGCTGTCATCTGTGCCTTTTATCTTAGCCAATCTAACAGGTGTTAGGTGGTATCTCAAAGTTGTTTTGATTTGCATTTCTCTGATGGCTAAAGATGAAGAGCACTTTTTCAGGTGCCTTTCAGCCATTCGTACCAGATTTCTTTTTAATGACAAATACTGGAGAATTCAAAGGGCTTGTTGATTCTTCTATATGCTGAGCATTTAACTGCTGCTGCCCCAGATGCTCTAGGCCTGCATTTTCTCTTTTGTTAATGGCCATTGAGTAATCTATATAGGCTTATCTGTTAGCCATTTTAAAGGCAGTACTGTGCTTGTCTTTGAAAAATCAACAACTGCTGTGCCTTGTATCTATACAGATTGGATGGTTTGTGACTATTTATCATAATACTTTCTAATATTTCTCCAAGAAATATTAGTGTTAGTGTTAGTTTATGATCTATTTCTGTGTTTGGTGGAATGTTAATCTCTGTGTTCCATTGTTGTACTAAATCTCATCCCCATAAATTTATAGCAATGTTAGCCACATATGGCTTTAATATTCCTCTCTGTCCTTCTGGTCCCATATACTCAAGCCATATTGTACTTTGTTTTATTTGGGATAAAGACCCAATCCCCCCAAATTGAACATTTAGCTCCTGAAGGGGCCAAATTGGATGCCATGACTCTGGTGAAATTATTGATACATCTACCCCTGTGTCCAATAAACCTTCAATAATAACATTTATTTGTACTTTTAATTTTGGCCTTTGTTCATTAATAGACATTTGTCAGAATTTTTTTTTTACAATTTTTCCTGAGTTTTTCTCTTTTCCTATAGATTGTCTATCATTTAGTGTAGTATGTTTTTTTAAAAAATAGGTTTTCATTTCTTTAATTGTTCTGGGGAGGTGTATCCTCCACGATAGCAGGGTAAGATTGCATTGGACAGGATATGGGGGCTTTTGAAAGCCCCCTTTGGATGTGTCCTGAGGGCACAATGTTACCTTGTCTGTCCCTTGTTGACGGATATTCATTAGTCCAGTGTCTACCTTTTCCACACCTTCTGTATACTCCAGGAGGGAGGGGTGTTCTCTTGTGATTATTCCTTACAAAGGCACTATTTCTGGGAACACCTTGATTAGAATTTCTTTGGATATGACCTTGTCTTCCACAATTATAGCATTTAACATTTTGCCTTTTTCTTATACCTCTGGATTAAAAGTGTGTAGCCTTGAACTCACAGAAATAGAAGAAATTCTGTCTCTGGAGTTATGGGATAAAAGATGTTGGTTACCACTCCCAGCTTTTTCTGTACTGGGATTAAAGGTATATGTGATTAACTCACCTGTTTATCCTTGTATTCAAGAGTCAAGGATTTCCTGAGCTGTCTGCCAAGAATTCAACTGGGTTGTCTCTCTGATATCCCAGGATTTATTAAATATTTAACATATATCCACAGCACCATGCTTCAGATGTGTGGCGTCATTCTTAGCATGGAGGTTGTGGAAGCTGAAGATTGTTGACTAACAGAAAGGATATTAATTAGTTCAGACTCAGAAGTGATGACAAATGGTTGGTAGAAAGATTGCCCAAGATAACTTTGGCATTCAATCTTCAACATTCCAGCCTCCAAAAATCACAAAAGTACTTTTGTTTGTGTGCAGGTGCACATGTGTGTACCACTGTGTGTGCACATGTGTGCAGGCCAGAGATCAACCTCAGGTGTCATCCTCATTGTCCTGACTTACTTTGTCTTTGAGACATAGTCTCTTGCTGGTCTGGAGCTCACACCCAAGATCCACCTGTCCTATCCCTTAGGGCAGGGATTACAAGTATATGCCACCATACCTGGCTTTCTGTGTCACACTGCCTCTTGCCAGCTGAGCCCAGGCCCTCTCCTATGGTACTTTTAACTGCTATCACATTTGAAATTATGTGTAATAACACAAGTGGGACAATAGAGAGAAGGGAGAGAGGGGGAGAGGAAAGAATGACACAGAGGAAGGGAGAGGGTGGAGAAGCACAGGGAGAATACAAGGAAGTGAAGAAGAGAGGGAAGAGGACAGGGGAGGGAAGGAAAAAACAATGCTTTCTCTCTTGTTTGTTTTGTTTTTCTTTTGGTCCCCAAGTCTATCTACAAATTAAAGGAGAATTGCTCTAGCCCTAGTTTAAGAGCCCCAATATACAAAACAAATCAACAATTGCTAAACCTCCTCCTTTCCTATTCTCGTTTACAGACTTTAAATAAATAAGTAGAAAATGCACTCTGAACACACACAGACACGCACACACACAGTTTACATGGACTCTTTGGTTTCCACTTTTTCTCCCCTACCCCTTCATATACCTACACACCAGGGTTTCTCACCTTCAGGGGCCTGAGATGGCAAATTAATAATGAACAGTTTCCTCTTCACTCGAACCCACCCTGGAAATAACATTCTCAAAACAACCTGTGACTTTAGGACAGGACTTTTTCCCACTCTAAGCAGGAATTGAAAATTTAAATGTCAAGCAGGAAGGGCCTGCAAACTTGAAGGACTGGAATCTGGAGAGTGCATGGTCCCCACACAGCTCTGCACCCCTAACCCAATGTATCCAGATCACCCACATTTTGAAGAAAAAGTTTGTTCAAATCTGTTTTTATATAAAGAAATTTATTTTCAGCCAAATAAAAGTAATGACTGGAAGGCATCACCCTCCTCTTGCCCCATCTCCAGTGGTCATTGTGGATGTTAGTTTATATAGGATATAGAAGGTTGGCTATGGGTTGTGACTCCAGTGAATAATCTGATATCATGACTTGTCATGTATGCTGGGTGACAAACTTTTCAATGAGTGGTTTCTTTGGAGCCATTCACAGTCCCAGGATACTCACTGATGTAGCAAACTGAACTCTAATCAACTCTTTACTCTGTCAGCATTCTATCTGAGGCAAATACATTTGTTTATGTACCTCCAGGATATAAGTAATTCAGCACTGAACAGTATAACCAGGCCCTTATTTAGAAGGAAAGAGGAGCAAGGATAGAAGAGAGGAAAGAAAGGACAGAGGAAGAAGTGAAGGAAGGAGGAAGTGAGGAGACACGGAAGGAAAGGGAAGATTAAAAAAGAGAGAGAATCCAACAATAGGAGAAAAGCATGTAATATTAATAGTGACAAGCCTACAGGATCCAGGGACTCTATCAAGAGAGCCAATACCTTAAGAACTTAGAAAAAATGATAAAGAAAGAAGCTAATAGGTTGCTTACAGAAAAAAAAATGGCTTATAACCCTTCAAATTCTAAGATGAGAATATACATGCAGACTCATGAAATTCAAACAGCCTTGAAGAGCTTGAACTCTAAAAGGGCTGGACCAACACACAGTACAATCAAACTGTCAGAAAGGGCTGGACCAACACATGGTAAAATTGTCAAAAATCAGAGACAATTTTGAAACCAACAACAAAAGAGTTACTTTCACATACAAAAACACCCCAACTATAATGCTACTCATATATTTATAAACAGAAACTTCACAGAACAAAAGACTGAGACAATATAGTCAGATAATTTAGTTAAAACACTAAAGGATAAAGAAAACAGCACAAAGAATTCTGCATTTAGCACAGTCATACCTTAAGTATTATAGAGAGATAAAGGGTCTTTTTTTTCCCCTACAAGCAAATACTGAAGAAGTTTGTTGGAATTAAACAAAAATTCTTAACATAGTTCTTCAAAGTAAAGTAGAAATTTCCTCAACAGAAAGGTGAAAACATGAATCAATAATTAAAAGCAAGTACATAGAGTTATACAAATTAATGTTGCATTATAAAGATGGTGTACAAATTATTTCTACCCCTAACATAAAAATTAATAACTAAGCCAGATGTGGTGGCACACACCTCCAGCACTGGAAGACAGGCAGGAGGATCTCTATGAGTTCAAGGCCAACCTGGTCTACATAGCAAATTCCAGGACCACATACACAGGCTCTGTCTCAAAAAAAATAGGTAAAATTTAAAAATGAATATACAATATACAAAGAAGTAAACAGGAACACAAATTCTGACAGAGTAATAGTAAAATGCTAGTGTGTTTTATTCTGTCAGTTTACAAGAAAGGTTATAACTATAAAGGATTTTACACAAATGTCAAACTAATCAGAAAAATATATAATAAAAAATTATAGAAAATTTTTAATACAGTGTAAAAAATTAAGTAATAATGAAAGAGACAAAATAACTTTTTAAAAAACTTTTATTGATTCTTTGTGGATTTCATATCATGCATTCTGATCCCAATTATCTCCCTGTCCCCTCCCATCAGCCCTCTGTCTTTTCAACCTCCCCCAAAACAAAAGCAAATTTAAAATAAAAACCAAAAACCAAACAAAATAAAGGACCAAAACAAAAATTAAAGCTAAATAAGTAAATAAATTAATATATGGAAGAAGAAACTTCTCATGGAAGCTGCAGTGTAATTTTGATTTGCATTGCCATAATGACCAAGAAGGCTGAACGTTTCTTTAAGTACTTCTCAGACATTTGAGATTCTTCTGTTGATCATTCTCTGTTTAGATCTGTTCTCCGTCTTCAATTGGATTATTTGTTGTTATTGCTGGTTTTAATATCTAATTTTTTCAGTTATTTATATATTTTGACTATTAGTCCTTTATCAATTGTGGAGTTGGTAAAAATCTTCTCCCAGTCTGTAGTCTGTCACTTTTTCTGAATGACAGTATCCTTTGCTTTGCAGAAGCTCTTCAGTTACATGATGTTCCATTTATGAATTATTGATCTTAGCTCCTCCACTGTCCATGCTCTGTTCATAAAGTCTTCTTCTGTGTTAATGCATTTACAGCTACTCCCTGTATTCTCTTCTGAAAGCTTCAGTGTATCTGGTTTTGTCAAGTTATTAGATCCATTTGGACTTGAGTTTTATAAAGAGTGACATATATTCATGTGTTTGTATTATTCTATATGCAGACATTTAGTTTGACCAACACCATTTATTGAAGATGTTGCCTTTTTATCAGTGTGTATTTTTGGCTTCTTTATCATAATTCAGGTGTCCATAGGTATGTTGATTTATGTCTAGGACTTAAATTCTATTTCATCAATCAATGTGTCTATTTTTTAAATCCCTTGCAGTTTTTTATTTCTATAGCTCTGTAGTACTTGAAATTGAGAATAGTGAGGCATCCAGGGATTCTTTTATTGTTAATGATTGTCTAAGCTATCCTGGATTTTTTGTTTTTCCATATAAAGTTGAGAATTGTCCTTTCAAGGTTTCTGTTGGCATTTTGATGGGGATTACCTTGAATCTGTAGATTTCTTTTGGTAGAATGGCCATTTTTACTATGTTAATCCCACTGACTCATGAGTATGAGAGATCTTTCTATCTTCTGATAGCTTCTTCAATGTCTCTCTCCAAAGACTTGAAGATTTTACCATACAAGTCTTTCACTTGATAGTTATAATATTTGAAGCTATTGTGAAAGATTTCTTTCCCAATCTGTCATTTGTATATGAGAGTGACTGGCTTTGTGAGTTTATTTTGTATCCAGCTACTTTGCTGAAAGAGTTTGTCAGCTGTAAGAATTCTCTTATGAAATTTTTAATATCACTTATGCATACTATCATATCATCTGCAAATAACAATATGTTGACTTCTCCCTTTCCTATTTGTATCCCCTTGATTTCCTTCAGTTGTCTTACTGCTCTAGCTAAAGTTCCAAGTATTATATTGTCTAGACATGGAGAGAGTGGACAACCTAATTTTGTTCTTGATTTTTGTGGAATCACTTTGAGGTTCTTTCCACATAGTTTGATGTTGGCTATAGGCTGTCTGTAAATTGTCTTTTTTATTTTTAAGTATGTAGTCCTGATTTCTCTGCTACTTTTACCATAAAGGGGTATTGGGTTTGTCAAAGACCTTTTTTGCAGGGATAATCTTGTGAGCTATTTTTTCCTTTTAGTTTGTTATATGGTGAATTGCATTTATTCATTTTCATATATTGAACCTTCTCTATATGTCTGCAATGAAACCTACTTGATTATTTGGATTCAGTTTGCAAATTGAATATTTTTATGTCGATTTTCATAAGGAAAATTGGTTTATAATTCTCTTTCTTTGTTGTGTCTTTATATGAGTTGGGTATCAGTGTAAATATGGTCTCATAAAATGACTTAGTCAGTGTTCCTTTTGTTTCTATTTTGTAGAAAAATTTGAGAAGTATTGACCCTAACTGTTCTTCGAAAGTCTGGTATAATTCTATGCTAAAGCTAGCTGGCCTTGTACTTTTTTGGGTGGTAGACTGCCTATACCTATGAAGAAACACCATGACCATGGGAACTCTAATAAAAGAAAAACTCTTAATTGGGGTGGCTTATATTGCTCCTCTTAGGTTTCCTTACTACTTTTTGTTCTAGAGCTTTTAGGTGTGCTATTAAGTTGCAAGTATGAGAGCTCTCCATTTTTTTTAATGTGGGTATGTTGGAATGATTCAAATATGATATACCATATAAAAATCAATATTTATTAGGGGGAAAGCAAGGACTTAGAGATACAAAGCAATTCTAGGAGATTCAGAACTTCTGCACTGGATGTTCAGCTTGTCCAGAGAGAGCAGGAACCAAACAGGGCACCCGGGTCAGTGTTCCCCGGCCTCGATTGATCCTGGCCACACCCCATTAGTGACCCTCTTCTGAGGTCATTAGGCTATGCTGGGGTCACTAGTGCTTCCTTGGATAAACCAGTATTCCTCTACATCTCCTCCTTTTGTCTAACTAAGAAAGCTCTAAACTAAGTATAAGACTATATACTATAGGGATCATTATAAGAGTGTATAAGAGAGGGAAAGGCACTAACATAAGTAAGATAACACTACGACTAACAAACAACAAATACAGGGTGTATCTCAAAAGTTCAGACTATAGATAAAAGGTAATGTATAGAGATCACTTCAGTGCTGTGTATCTAGAATAATAAGAGTTCAATAGTGAATGCTCTTTGCTGAGATAGGAAGTGATAGTAACCTTAACTATCTAGCCTTCAACACCATCAAGACCTGAGAGGGGAAATATATTACCTGAAGGTTGAAAGCACAAGGGAGTAACTTCCAAGATTTAGGAGAGGACAATGACAGTCAGTTATCTGGACAGTCCCCATGTCTTCTCTGTAGAGTTGGAGCATCCACCTTTCTGGCTACAGGCCTAGAATGTCTGACAAATCTCTTTAGAAGCAGGGTATTTTGGGGAGAGACCATCTTATCCTGTCCAGGCAGTCTTTGGTAGTCTCTATCCTTCATCCTGCTCTTCCAGATTGGACAGTGTGCATATTGACAGCAGTCAAGGCAAGTGCAGTCCTTTGCCCATTAGTCCATTATCCACCAAAGGAAACAAACTCTTTGTGAGATGTTCATGATACCCAACACCACCTCAGGAAAGGAACAGTGATACCAGAAGTTGTCTGCCTCTCATGACCAAATTCTGGATAAAAAAAAATATTAAATGCCATATTCTGTAGGTCTATGAAATGGTTGAAGATGCCTGTCTATGTGATATATTCTAGATTGCTTCTGGGAAGCCTGAGTATCATGACTGTTACATGACAAACCTGAGTAGTAATGATCTGCAATTCTAATAAACCAAAAGGCTGAAGCTTACATTGTAAAAATAGGCAATCTATAAATGATTGTACAGTTTCTGAATAATGACTTCAAGTATGATGATCTTATGAACATTAACCGCTTAACTATATATTATTGTACAAAGTATCTAAACAGAGTTATACAAAACAACTTATGTATATATTATGACTAATGCTATGACAAGTATAAATAAACAAAGGTAGAAACTGCATGATGGAAATGACAATAATATGCTTAATAAGCATTAATGTGCAAAATATTTTAAACAGAAGTAGAAACATGCAAAATAGGCAATTATACATTCAATTTTGTATCAATATACAGGTTGCCTTAGAAATATAAAACAATTTCAGATTTAAATTTGTATCAATATATAGATTATCTCAATCAAACATGTAAAATAATTTCCCATTTGTATCAATATATAAGCATCTATGCCATGGCAATTTGTCTTTGACTCATATTTAGCTAATAATTGTTTATAGGTAGATATAATAATCTACCTATGTCTATCCTATTTATTCCCCTTTGCCTTCTTTAAAAGTGATTCCTGAGTTTATATTATTGTTCTACTCTCAACCCAAATTTAATCTATAACCACCCTATCAGAATTATAATTATCTATAACGCTTAGAGGACAAAATTTATCGGGAAAGGGGTGTAGTTTTTCATTAGGTTGCTTCATGCTGACTTGTGAGCTGCGGTATGTCTGTGGAGTTCTGTAAAAACTAAAACAGTAGATAAGTCTGAATGAACTGACTATAAACATCTATAACCATTCTCAGAGTACTGGGTAAGTTCATCTGGAAATCTTGTTAAGGATATGACATGAAGCTATCTTGCAACTGTCCTGAATGGTCTATATTTCAAAAGTAATCATTGAGTGATGTACAACAGGTTGTTTCTTTCCATGTCTCTGTCTCTGTGTCTCTCAGATTTTTTTTTAAATCTTGGCACAGTAGGGGCCCCATCTTCCTTTTGGATGCTTTGGAGAGTGCTGGTAGAAGAAATTATAGGTCCCTATATATTCCAGCTATCTTCTGTCCCACACCAGGTGACTTCTCTGATATGAGACAGAATCTCTCAAGTTTTCTTTACCAATGTGCTTGGGTTTAGAGAGGGAGAAAGCCATTTACTCCAATTCCAAAGCCAGCTTTATTTGGAATCAAATCAGGACTGCATTTTTTTTAAAGAGATATTGATGTAATGCAGTGAGAATTGAGAAATTACCCAATAGAGCATATTGGTACCAATTGTCCTTATATTTTTTGTAGTCCTTTCATATGTGATCTCCCTTCAGCTTTCGATGTCTGAGTATTCAGAATCATTTTAATGTCTTGAAGATGGTTGTATCTATCCTTCTGTAAAGACAAAAATGAGACATTGCCCCAGTCTTGTTAAGTAAATGTTCCTTACCACATATTCAATTGTCATATCAACAGATGAGTCATTACTTCTCTTCAGGAGGGATCTCCTTTTCAAATTGGCTCTTTATCAATCTTGTTGGTACCCATATTTTTTCTTCTCCTATGGAAACAAAAGCAAAACCCCTACCCTATCGAAGCACATATCCCAGCTTTCATTCTGAAGTTAGTACACCCTTGAAATAAATAGGTTGGTTCAACTCAGATGTCTTTTCTATTACCCAATGTCTCTCTGCAGCCAAAGTTTCTTTCTCATCAGCATTAATGAGAAAATGCAAGGTCAGCAAAGTACTATGTAATTTCTCCCTGGGTTTTTTAATTACACCTTTTTGTATATAAAGCATCTCTTTTAAGGTGTAATGAGATCTTTCCACAACTGCTTGTCTTGTGTGATTGTGTGGTATCCTTGTAATATGCTTTATCTCATAATATCAAAAAATCTGCCTCATTTTCTGGGATGCATATGCTTGAGGATTGTCCTAATTTGAGCAGGAATTACCATCATAGCCATAGCTTCTGGAAGGTGAATGAGTAGAGTGTTAGCATTTTCAGAACTCAAGGCAGTTGCCCATTGCATTCCTGAGTAAGTATTGATGGTATGATGTACATATTTCATCTTTCCAAATTCTGAAAACTGAGATACATCTATCTGCCAAATCTCATTTCTCTGTGTATTTTTTGGGTTACTTCCAGTGGGTAAAAATGGATGGTTGCAAAGGGAGCAAAATTTCCTTGGCCTGATGCCAAGTGATGGAAAAGCTCTTTTTTAGTGACTTGCTATTGACATGATGTTTCCTGTGAAATTCTGAGGCTTCTATCATGTTTCCTATTAATAACCAGTCAATCTCATCAATACCCTGTGCCAAAGGGCCCAGAAAGCCTGTATGACCCCTGATATGTGTTATGTACATAGAATGAATTCTATTTCTGATGATATCCTGCAGTTGCATAAAAAATAAAATTAATTCCATAACACCAAGAATGAAATCAGCAGTCTTGATAAGTAAGACAACTCCTTCATAGAGTCATTTACTAGGTTAAGAAGTTCTGCAAAGTCCAATAACACCATAATAATAGCATATAGTTGTGACTTCTGAACAGAATTATAGGGGCTTTGAGCCACCTTACTTAGATTTTTTGATTTATAAATGGCTTTTCCTGATTTGTTTGCATCAGTATAAAATGTAGGTACTCCAGAAATAGGTTCTTCCTGTACCACATGAGGAAAAATCCAGCTAGTTTTCTTTATAAACTGAATTCTTTTGCTTCGGGGATATTTGTTATTAATCTTTACCAGGAAGTTGCTATAGGCCTTTTGCCAAAGTTTACTGTTGCCCATAATTGATCAATTTCCTCATTAGTCAAAAGTACAACAATTTCTGCTGGATCCTTTCCAGTCAACTGACAAAGTCTAAATTTTTCTTTAAAATCAAATCAGAAATTTTTTTGATATATGTTTTCAATTTTTTACTCGTCCTATGTGGCAGAAATATCCATTCTAGTATAATATTTTCTCTTTGCATTATGACTCCTGTAGGGGAATGTTCAGAAGGTAAAAAAAACCAAAATGCAATTGAGGTCTGAATTTATATGGTTTATGTGTGTTTCTTGTAATTTCTTTTCCACCAAGGCTGATTCTCTCTCAGCTTCAACAGAGAATTCCCTGGGACTATTTAAATCTTTATACCCATCTAAAGTTTTGAACAAATGGACTAGTTCATAGTTTTTCCTACCAATAACCAGTTGTATGGGAGTGATATCCCCTAGCAGTTTTTGAAACTCATTAAGAGTCCTCAGTCTGTCTCTCTTAAGTTGCACCTTCTGGAGTCTAATTGTTTGTAGGCCTATTTTATTTCCTAAATAATTGATAGAATCCCCTCTTTGTATTTTTTCAAGGGCAATTGGAAGTCCCCAGTCTGACAAAACCTTCTTAATTTTCTCAAGCATTCTTTCCAAGGTATCTATATCTGGGTACGCCAATAAAATATCATCCTTAAAATAGTAAATGATAGATTGTGGGAATTGTTTGCATATCATTTCTGGTGGCTGTTGTACAAAATATTGGCATAGAATGGGACTATTCAACATCCCTTGCAGAAGAACCCTCCATTGCTACTTCCTCACTGAGTGTGTATTGTTAAATGTGAACACTATGAATGAATTCTTTTTTTGTCTTGCAAAGGTATGGTTTAAAAAAAAAAGTCCTTCAAATTAACAACTACAATAGGCCATCCCCTGGGTAGCAGGGAAGGTAAGGAAATCCCAGACTGTAGAGAGCCCATGGGTTGAACCATCTTATTAATTGCTCTTAAATCTGTCACCATTCTCCACTTTCCAGATTTCTTCTCAACCACAAATACAGGGTAATTCCATGGACTGGTTGATTCTTCAATATGCTGAGCTTGTAACTGCTCCTGTACCAGCTGTTCTAGAGCCAGCAGTTTCTCCTTTGTCAAAGGCCATTGCTGAACTCAAATAGGCTTTTCTGTCAACCATTTCAAAGGTAATGCTGTGAGTGTCTTTGTGGGTTCAGTAGCTCTTAAACTGTGTTGTTGTGCAACCTGAATGACTGGTTATTATTTTGCATAGCCTCTTGAAATATTGTCTTCAGGGACATAATTAAGTCTCTGGTTGATATTTGAGCCAGAAGGGATCTTAATCTGGTTATTCCATTGTTGTAGAAGATCACTGCTTTTACATAAATTCACTGCTATGTTAGCCATGTATGACTTCAATCTTCCTCTTTGTCCTTCTGGACCTACCCATTCAAGCCATCTCACACTCTGTTTTACCTAAGATATTGTCCCAATGCCTAGAAATTGAACATCTACCTCCTTTAGAAGCTATCTTGGGTGCCATGATTATGGGGTTATGATCAAAACATCAACTCCTGTGTTGACTAAGCCTTGCATATAAATATTATCCTTATTTTCAATTTTGGTCTTTGTTCATTTATGGAAGTCTGCCAAAATATATGGTTCGTTAATTTACTTGAAACTGTTAAATTCTCCTTTAAAGGCATTCTATTGTCCAATGCTTTATGGTCCTCTATCCCAGGCTTTGGATTATCTACTCATCTTGGGAAGGCTGTTCCTTCACCATTACTGGATATGAATGAACCTTTTTTGACTTTGAGATTTGTTTTAGGGGGTTCCCAGAGGAAGCCCCGAGATGCATTTCTCAATTGTAAAAGGTTGCCTTCTTTGTCTCTTGTGGATGTACAGTCATTTGTCCAATTCTGGTCTTTGCCACATCTGCTGCACAACCCAGAAGGTAGTGGCCTTCTGTTTGAATCATTCCTGGGATGGGCAATATTCCCATATGTGCCTTGCATACAATTCCTCTTTATATGGCCTGGCTTACTACAATTAAAACAAATGATGCCTTGATTTCTTATCCTAACATTGGCAATAGCTTGACCTACCCAATTCTCTTTGTCAATATGGAGGGATTCAGCATTGATTGCATACTGAATCCATTCCTGTATGGGTGCAGATATAATTTTCAGTGGCATGAGCATTCTCTTATATTCCATATTAGCATGGTCAAAGGCCAAAGAGAATATTAATTGCTTCCTATCCCCTGGATCCAACACTGCTCTATGTACAGCTTGAGTTAACCTCTGTAGAATTTCAGTTTAAGGCTCCTTCAAGCCTTGTTTGACCTTGGTATATGACTCCATTTTCTGTCCTGGGTCCAAAATCTTTTCCAAGCATTTAAGGCAGCAGTACAGCACAGTAATAATGTGTGTTCATCACAAGTAGTCTGAACCATCACATCAGCAAATTGGCCTAAACCAAGGATTTGTTCTTGGGAGATGTTAACACCCCTAACTTGTTCCTGAAGTTCTATGGCACTGGCCTCTTCCCTAATCCAATTCTTTCATTGTAAGTGTTGGCTATGGTCCAACACCACAGCTGTCAGCTGCATTCAGTCATTAGGAATTACCCAATTTTGTGTTGATCGTAAGTTTAGAAACTGTTTAATATATGACAACTGGATGCCATGCAACAATATCACCTCCTTAACATGTTTCATATCTTTCATCTGAATCAGTTCATAATGATATTACATGCAGTCTAGTGCCTTCCCACATATTTTCTTTGTCTCTACCATGATCAGAAATAGTGCTGGTGGAGTAGGGGTAATCCCTTCATGATACTTTGGGTAGAGCATCTTCCCTACCATAATATCCCATAGAAGGAGGTCCTGGATTGTTCTGGGTAGAGAGTGCCCCAAATCCTCTTTTCAATATTGCTATATGATCCTCATGGTCTTGAAATTTGGAGGCCATGGTTTTTTCCAGGGTCTGATTGTCCTGGGTAGACAATCTTTCTAATGATTTCATAGAGTTGAAAATTCTCCCATTCCCTTCATCAACATAATCAGCACGTTTCTTAATTTTATCATCAGTGTAAAGCCTGCATTCCTCCCATGTTACCTTAGAACACTCATCCAAGGAGGAGGTCCTATATGAAATTTTGTCATAACCAACTTCCAGTAAAGTAACTTTGTTCACCACTTTATCAACCTTAGATTGCATTTCACACATCTTAGAGAGTAATTGCTTATCCTTAGATATCCAAACGTTTAAAATAGGTATCAGACCGTGTTATTTGAGGTATAAAATATATTATTACAGCAAGAAGCTAAGGGGTTGAAGCCTCCAAATATGTAAATAGTCTTCCATCATAGCTGAGAAAAAAATGGTAAAGTTCTGAACACCCACTGTGTCAGACATTGTAAATAAAGTTTAGATAATTACATTACTCAGATGTAATGGTGACTTATGGCCAGCAGGTATCACAGTCACCTTCAATGTCTGGCAGTCAGAGGGCAGGACCACAGAGATGCAGTAATGAACTGGGGGCAAGGGGGCTGATGGGAGACAGGAGGAGGTAGGAGTGGAGTCACCACAAGAGATAGAAGGACAAGCGTTTTAGCACTGAGCTTTGCAGGTATGCGTGGGTGCCGAACTCTATGCTAACCAAGCCGGGGGCAGGAAGCAACCACGGAGCTGCTTAAGACCAGCCCACAGTACCATGCTATGGACACTGATTCCAGACCAGGGGCAAAGATGGTGTCACCAGCTCTGACACATAGCATACTAAATTCTACAATAACAAAGGTTTATACAATTATGGTGATGAACCAAAATCCATATCAATAGGCCAGTGGCAGCTGCTGCTTCCAACATGGGTGATGTGCACAGGCCTAGACACAAAGGTCTAGATATATGCATAACTTGGCAGCTCCACAGGTAATCTGGCCCTTGGCCGATAGCCCAGCTAGCATGGGGAATAACCCATGTTGGACGCCAAATATCACCAAATTTATTCAAATATGACATACCATACAAGGATTAATATTTATTAGGGGGAAATCAAGAACTTATAGATACAAAACAATTGTAGATTTAGAACTTCCACCACTTTACCTTCCTCCAGAGAGAGCAGGAACTAAAGAGGGCACCTGGGTCAGTGTTCCTGGTCCTTGATTGATCCTGGCCATACCCCATCAGGGGTTGGATCTTTGGAGGTCATTAGGATTCACCAAGGTCACTAGTGTTTCCTTGGATAACCCCAACATTCCACTACATGTAGGTACTTAGTACTATAAACTTGCTTCTTAGAACTGTTTTCATTGTGTCCCAGAAGTTTGGAAATGCTATATATTCATTTTCATCAAATTCTGAAAGTCTTTAATTTCTTTCATTTGTGCTTTGATTTATTTTTTATTCAGTAGAGAGTATTTAGTTTCCATGAATTTGTTGGCTTTCTGTTGTTAATAACATGTTTTAATCCATGGTGATCTGATAGGATGCAGGGGAGTTACTGCAATTTTCTTGTATCTTTTGGGATTTACTTTGTGTCCAAGAATATGGTCAACTTTGGAGAAAGTTCTGTGAGGTACAGAGAAGTATATTCTTAACTGTTTTGGGTAAAATGCTCTATGGATATCTGATAGATCCATTTGGTTTGCAATTTCTATTAGATTCAGTATTACTGTTAAGTTTTTCTTTGGATGACCTATTCATTGGTAAGAGTGGGATACTAAAATCTCCCACTATCAGTGTGTGAGAGCCTGATATATAAAATGTATCAGTGTTTCTTTTACAAGCCTGGATATCCTTATGTTTGGGTCATAGATGTTAAGAATTGAAATGCCATCTTAGTAGATTTTCCTTTAATAAGTATGTAGTGTCCTTTCCCATAACTTTTAACTAGTTTGGTTTGAAGTCTATTTTGTTAGATATTAAAATGGCTATACCAGCTTTTTTCTTAAGACCATTAGAATATTTTTTTTGAAACCTTTACCCTGAGGTAATGTCCATCTTTGATTTTGAAATGTGTTTCTTGGATGTAGCAGAAGGATGGATCCTGTTTTCAAATCTGTTCTGGTAGTCTGTGTTGTTTTTTTTTTTCTTTTTTTAGGAAATTAAAACCATTGATATTGAGAGATATCAATGACAAATGATACTTAATTCCTGTCATTTTGGTGGTGGTGGTAGTGGTAGTGGTGGATATGTATATGTTTCTCTTCTTTTGACTTTGCTGATCAAAGATTATTTCCTGTGTTTTCATGGGTATAATCATCCTGCTTAGGTTGGAGTTTTTCTTCTAGCACCTTCTGTAGGGCTGGATTTCTGTTTAAATTTGTCCTTATCATAGAACATCTTATTCTCTGTCTACAGTGATGGATACTTTTGCTGGGTATAGTAGTCTGGTCTGGCATGTGTGGTCTCTTAGAGTCTGTAGCACATGTGTATAGGTTCTTCTGGCTTATAGAGTCTCTGTTGAGAAGCCAGATATAGTTTAATATGTCCGCCTTTAAACATTACCTGGTTAATTTCCCTTTTAGGTTTTAATATACTTTTTTTTTTTTTTTTTTTTTGCTCTGTATGCCTAATAATTTGATTATGTGCCAAGGAACTTTCTTATGGAACTTTCTTTTTTGGTTCAATGTATTTGGTGTTCTGTATGCTTCTTGTACCTTTATAAATGTAGTCACAGTTTCTCTGTCCACCTGGTTAGTTCCACAGCCATTTAGTCCCAATATACCACCATGTATAGGTTAGAAAAATTTCTTCAATGATTTTGTTGAAAATATTCTTTGAGCCTTTGACATGGGGTTTTTCTCCTTCTTCTATTCCTATTTTTCTTAGGTTTTGCCTTTTCATAGTATCCCAGATTACCTGGATGTTTTGTGTCAGGAATTTTTTAGATTTAATATTTTCTTTGACTGATATAGCAATTTTTTAATTATATCTTCAACTTGAAATTCTCTCTTCTAGCCCTGCATTCTGTTGGTAAGGCTTGCCTCTGTAGTTCCTGTTTAAATTCCTAAATTTTTTTCATTTCCAGAATTCTCCCAGTTCAGGTTTTCTTTGTCTATTTTCTTCCTGTTTTTAAGTCTTGAATAGTTTTGTTTCTTTCCACTGTTGCTGTTGTCTGTTGTCTGTTTTCCTGAATTTCTTTGGAGGTTATTTATTTTCTCCTTAAGGAACTCTATCTTCTTCTCTGTGGGGTTTTAGGGCCTTTTCCTTGTGCTTCAGATATATTGGAATAATCAAGGCCTGCTGTTGTAGGGTAGCTGGGCTTCAGTGGGGACATGTAGCCCTGGCTGCTGTTTATTGTATTCTTAAGCTGGTGTCTATACATCTAAGTTTGGGGTGATTATAGCCTAGATGCTGATTTCTGGATTTGTCTTTGAGACTATGATAGTTGTGTGTTGCTTGGTTGGAATTTTTCTTTGTACCTAATAGTTGTGGCCACTGGGGGATCCAGGTAAAGTATGTTTCTGGGTATTGGAAACTGCCACTTAGAAATGGGAATAGGATAGAGGGGTTCACAGGACGGGAGAACAGAGTGTTCAACCAAGATCTACTTATTTTGTCTCCTTGAAATGGTGGAGACAGTAAAGAGAGGTCACTTCAGAGGGTCTGCTATAGCACTAGGGTTGATTCTAAAAAAGAGGAGAAAAAGGGAAGATCTACTCTTCCCTGGCAGGAGTGGTCCCTGGTTAGCAGGGAGTGCCTGCTGGAGTTGAGGATGGGATGAAGCAACAAGTACAGAGAGGGAGGGTAGAGGGGAAGGTCTCTGGGATCCACAGATGTGGGTGGGTGTTGGGAGCCAAAATCTAACTTAGCCATATTTTATAAGTTAGCCTCTGCAGCTAGCCAGCAGTCCTTATCCTAGATAGCGAAATACCAGAGACTACACACCCTTATTGTTAACCTAAACCATAACTCCAGGCTTTCTCCTCCACCTTCTCAGATCAGCAAGGTGACCTTCCCCAGATCCTCAACTGATAACAGATAGATTTCCATATCAATTCTACCCTGTCTGTTACCTCCCCTCACATTCTTTTGAACATCCCACCCCTTTCCTCCCAGCTACCTGCATGGCAGAGATTCTGTATAAATATTGACTGTAATAATAAAGCTTTGGAGGACTTGAACAGAGAGATTTGTCTTGTCCTTGCTTTCCTTTGTGTTCCTGCCTTCCATTTGCTTCCTTCCCAGGTCTAGGTCCATGCTGAAGACCCTGCTGGCCCGGGCAGGTGGGGGGCAGGGGATGTGTGCAGCATGTTCTGTTGTTGTAGAGTGAGTGATGAGACTGGGTTTGCAGGGGAGGAGGGAGTGGTGAAGGTCTTCAGTGGGCTTACCTGTGTCCTGGGCCTGCTCAGCTGATGCACTCCCAGAGAATGTCTGCTGGTGCTGGAGGCTGGGATATTGGGATACTGGGATGAGTTGGGGGAAGAAAGGTTGGAGAAGATCTTTGTGATCCATTGGGGAGGGGATCAGAGAGGAAAGGCAGACCACAGAGGTGTTCTGCTACAGAGCTAGGGACAAGATTGGGGGATTGAATCTATAGGAACAAAAGGAGAAGCATGGGTCTGTCACCTGCCTGCTTATAGACTAATCATTTTCTAAGTATATGGTGCAAAAATCCAAAACAAAGATACTAATGGAATTAATAGAAAACTGGAAAGCATATATACAGCAATGGTGCAATTAACAGACTTGCAAATGAGAAAAAATTATTATATATATGTATATATACATATATATGTGTTGCTTATATATATTTATATATGGTTAATATCTAAAACACATAATGAGCTCACACAAACTTAATAGCAAAAATATATGTACTTATTTTTAAATTATGTACATTCTTTAAGTGGGGATTTTTTTTTTTAAAGAACACACATAAATGGCCAACAGGCATATGAAAATATACTCACCATCAATAATAATCAAGGAAATGCTGGTCAAACTCACAATGAGATACTACTCCTTGTCTGTTAGAATGGCTATTATCAAAAATAACAAAGACAACAAGTGCTAGGAAGGGTATAGAGAAATGAAATCTCTTGCATACTGTTGAAATATCTTAAATAAATATGATCATTATAGAAAACAGTATAGTGGTTCCTTAATAACTAAGATAAAACCATGGTATAATTCAATAACCCCACTTTATGATACTCACACAAGCCAAAAGGAAAAGTTAGGATCTCAAAGAGATGTCTCCACTCCTGTGTTAATTTGTCATTATTTGTGGTGACCAAGATGGGGGCAGGGACCTTGTGTGGCTGTCAGTAGAGAAATACAAGTATTTTACATATGATATATATAATGAAATATCACTCAGTATTTTAAAGGGGAGGGGATCTTACCATTGCTGGTAGCATGTTTAAGAAGTTATGTGATATGAAATGTGCCAGATACAGAAAGACTGCATGAGTTCACTAAACACGCTACTGACTAGTGAATTCACATGCAGTGAGCAGGAGCACAGGTGGCTGATGCTGAGGTAAGGGGAAAGAAAAGGGATGCTGATCAAATCAAACAAAATTTAAGTATGTAAGATGATAAGATTTACCAATAGCATTTAAGTATTCCCATTATGAACCAATAAAATAAAAGCTTTTAAGAGGCAACTATCTTTCTAACCATGGAAAGGCAAGGATTTCTCTCAGATTACAGGTTGCATCATCATGGGAAGGAAAGGCAGGAACTCAAGACCAGACCTCATATCAGGAAATCTGACCTGTGGGAAAGGTTGCTCATTGGCTCTCCTGTCTATTACATCCCAGGTCCAAGACATACCCACAGGCTAATCTGAAAGTCTTAAACTGAGGCTTCCTTTTGCCCTTGCCAGCCTGTCAAATGGACAACTATGAACTCAGCTATGCAGCCCAGATTAGTTTGGGACTTGCTTGCTATGGTCCTTTTGCTGGAATTACAGAGATGAGTCACTAAGTCTGGTTTGTCATTCAATTCATTAGATAAATGTCAGAATGTCTTGAAAGGAAAATCTCTGAAAGGAAAAATCCATAAAAGCATAGCTATTTGGTAATAAAAGTACTAAGATGGGATTGAGAACACTGGTAAATCTAGTTTAAGAGTCCTTTACATTACCTGACCATGTAAAGATTATAAACTCAGTCTCATGGCCCCTCCTACTTTTACTAAGTCATCCAATCAAATGTAACCACATGTGAGTTCCACTAACAGCAAACAACTGGAAATTGAATCTGATTCTCAAGAGGTTTTATGGTACTTTGCCAAATAGCAAAAGGTTAAAAACACTACTTATGATAAATCTACACAAAAGAAGAAAGATACATGCTATAAGCAGAGGCTTGAGTTCTGTGGGTAAGATCCAAGGTAGACTTTTAACTGATACAAAACAAACAATTTCTGTCATAAACACAACCAAAAAAAGCTTATCTGGACTGAGAGTTCTGCTCTAGCTACATCCTTTGACACATTGACATTAAAAAATTCTTAGGCATTTGAATACATGACTTTAAGTTGTTGCTACAAAAACTCTAGTTCTGAGGTTAAACCTACAATTTAAAAGTCAGCATCTTCAGCTCCCAACACTGTACACAGCCTTCTAAAGATATACAGAAAAATTATCACCCAACAGCAATGATAGTACTTTATTTGTACTGGCTTTTCTGGTCTCAGGAAGTGATATACTCTTCTCTGGTGTACTAAACAAAAATACATGCACATCTGACAATATTCCCAAGCGAATAATGTGCACAATAAATTTTTACATGCAGCAGAATTGTCTAGAGTATTTACTAATACATGATTCTTGGGCCACCCCAAGATTTTCAGTGTCTAGATCTATAATGGGAACAATTGATAAGCATTTTTGAATCCCTGGTTGTGGGTTTCTCCACCATTAAAATAAACCAAACTAAAAGTAAAGGACCAAGTTTAAACTGAACAAAGCATTCGGAGGTGATCTTGAGGAAGAGGAGACATCACATGTCAGGTCTACGGACCGGAGCTTAAATGCCCTGCAGGCTGGTTTTGAGTAGCTCCGGGGGAGGAGCCGATGCTTGGCAGGCTTCCTGAGAGGGGCCTGGGGTTGGAATGGGAGAGAGAAAGACTGGAGCAGAGCCTCTGACTTAAACAAAAATAATTTCATATATAAGAAGTTCTTACCTCCTTGCTGAAGGCCTGGAGACCCCAGTGTAGGAGCCAGTTTTCACGTGTAAGTTGTTTCATGGCCCTGTATCTAGACAGCAGATTATTCATATTTCAAGCAAGATGCTGATAGAATCCGGAAATGTTGAAGCAGTATAGTGCATTGTGTTGCAGGGAGGGTACTCAGCTCTGTACGACTGAGCTCAGTCACTGAGAACAGCTTCTTGTCCCATCTCTTATCAATGAAGGTAGTTGGAACCAAAAAAGAAACAACACACCCTGCCTGGTCCCATCTAATTCTCTCATCCAGGGACTTGAAATCTAGAGCAATCTCCTTTCCTCTCTCAGGTCTAATTGTTACATTGTTCCGCCAATCACATTAACTGACAAAATTCTTCTAGTAAACACTCTTTTTGCACGTTTTAAGAACTAGTACAAACGCCTTTAGAACTTTTTAGAGGAAAATGTCTTCAGTGAATGCTTTTTGTTTGTTATCTAGTAATGTCTAAATAAAGGATCCGTAAGCAAGTACTGGAGACTGCAGATAAGTAACAAAAGTGCGTCCTGTCTTCAGCTTCAATTGTCATCAGCCTTGTTCTCTATTGTTTATTGTCTTTGAATGAAGACTTATAGTTTCTGGGAAGAGCCCAGTAAGAATTTTTCAGCCTTGGTACAAAGCCTAACACTGGAAGAAACTATGGAGCTGCCCCCCACCCCCCCCCACCCCCACCCCCGGCTCTGCCCTGCTGTGGTCAGGGAACACTCATCAGCACAAGGACTAGGTACCAGGAACTGAGGAGACCAGGAGCATGTGGGCATGCCAGGAGCAGGGGAAGAGGGCTTTGTTCCACAGCTTGGATGAGGCACTCTTCATAAGACTTGTCAGAACTCTTGTTTTGAAAGGTTTTGGTGTTCTGACACAGCTTGTCACCCTGAGCTTGCTCTGTAACTGCTGCAGTCCTCACTTATTCCTGAGGAATCACAAAGCTGAATGGTTAGTTCCTAAGGCAGGAAGAGCTGAATTCTTCATCCCCACTTTTAAAGTTTGCCCTGCTTAATCTCCTGGTTTTTTCACAGCTAATGCCATCCAGGTGAAAAGGATGCTTAAAAATGGCTTGAAATTCACCATCAGCTCCAGCCGAAATTTGTAACTGATTATTGTTTTGCCTGCAACTCGACCCCCAGAGAGACCACCAGAGACAGAGATGTCCGAAATGCAACAGCAAGGTTTATTGTCAGCAAGATACAAGCCAGTCAAGGAGTTTGTTCCCCTGCACTCAATGTCTTGAGGCAGGGAAGAGCTGGGAACCCTAAATTATACAAGCTTTTTATAAGCAAAAACCATAAGGCAGGGTTACTTGGGATCAAGGGTGCAAGTGTGCTGCTGATTGACACATGCTTAGGACCTTTTTATGGCTTAACATTCCTGGACCACCTGGGTAGGGTCACCATTTTATTGCCTTAGGGTTGGATCATCCAGATGTCCTTAGATAGTGCTTAGCTTATTCTTTCTTGGAACTGGGCAAACCCCTGCCAGGAATGTGAAATTGAACTTTATTTTACCTTTATAATACAAAATGACTACTAGAATACAAAATGGGGTTCCTTGAGCTAAGTTTATTCTCTTCAAGTATGTCTTTTTCTGAGGTTCAAACCTGCTCTGAACTGGTCAGGTCAAATAAGTTCATAGACCAATGAAGCAAATGGAGAGCTCAGGGCCAGCCAAGGTGAGTGGGAATGAAGCAAGTGTGTCATTGCTCTTAAACCTATCTGTAAAAACCCTTCTTAGTCATCCTCGCCCTCCCACTTCTCCCTTCCTTTTGCTCCTCATACTCCATGAACAGACAGGGTAAGAATATAAACTCCTAAGTCGGGGACAGAGGTCATGACAGGAAACTGTTCAGTTTCTGATCTGCTCCCTGTAGATAGGGGTGGAACTTGGATGCCAGTCCTGGTCTTACTCAGATATCTTAGCAAACTAAAGTGTGGGGGCACATGGGGTCCCCCTTCTTTCCTTCCCAGAGTACTGAGAGCATTGGCTTTCATCTGGGCACCAGAAACAAAATAAACTTTTGCCACTTAATACTGCTCAGTGAATTTATGGAATACAGAAAAGATTCTCTAAAGGTTGTGACTGGATGTGTATGCTCTGCTTATTAGAAGTTAAAACAAAGGAATAAACACAAAGTTGATAAGAATTAAAATAAATAAAATAACACAGACACTATCTGAAGCCACTTTAACCTCCTGAGAACAAGATTTACTCAAACCTCCAATTTCCCATCCTGAGCATTCGAACCCTTTCTCCAAGGCCAGTGAGAGAAGGGTGAGACAAGGGAACCCATGCTATTGGTCAGTTCGGGTTACAGTCCATCACCATTTCCCCATCCCTAACTAATGTTTGTTTGGAGTGGCAGGAACCTTAGCAAAAGTGAACACCTGTCTTAACTTTCTCACACAGAAACTCCTAGACAAATGTTTTCAAATGAGCAAATTTACATATTTAAAGAATTGCCCAGTACAAAGGGGAATTTTTTTAAAGCCCCAGAGACTTTTCTTCCACACATATTTCAGTAACTGCCTTGATCTTTATCTGACCTCCTGGGATCAGATACAGCCTCAGGCCATCTTGCTCAGTAAGCTTCTCCAACAATTACTCCTCCTCACTTCCTCCTTCTAAAGAACAAAAACATATTTCAGTATTGCTTCGAACTCTGTTAGTCAGACCTTTTCTTTCAGTAGAAAGAATCCCTGAGAAACAACCTAAAGGAAGAAAGACTTGGATCATGATTTCAGAGGTGAGTCTGTACCTTCATACCTTTAAAGGCTACTTCAGTGTTAGGCTTGAAACCATCCCATCCCCACCTCACCACTCCACCCACCACCCTACCACCCCATCCCTACTCCACCACTCCATCCCCACCCCACCACGCCTTTAACACAGACACCATTGTGAGGACATGTCATATCTATACCATAGCATATGAAAAGCTATTTGTCAATCTTTAGCATTTGTCTTCACTCTATCTCCTAGTTGGGTCCAAAGAATAGGCCCACAAACAGTCCTTAATGTACTGAGCACAGCAGCATCTGCAACACCTGGAACTTGTTGGGAGTGCAAACCCACAGTCCTCAACAGGAGAAGACCTTCAAGTGGTTCTACTACATACTAAGGGTTAAGAATCACTTCTTTAGGAAATGGCAGTTGAAGTGTCACTGTGAACAAGAAAAGACAGAGGTGCAGTTCTTCCACTTCCTACAGAAACCTGGAGAGTTCCATTTCCCATTAGAGACCTCTATTGAGGCCAAACTAGCATTCTGCCTTTACCACTAAAAGCCATTGTCCAACGAAGCAGTATACAGCAGAGTCAGAAGTTGTATTGGAAGGCATTTGTAGCATAGACCATAAGCACAAGAATAAAGACACTGAGAAGTGCTCAGGTAATGGATGAGATTTACAAAGAATGGGTGTGGGCTTCTCCAGACTTGGGTGTGTTGTACTTAGGGAAGGCATAGAATCTTAGTGGCTCTCAAGTTATTTCTCTGACGTTTGCTAAGAAACACACCACACCACACACACACACACACACACACACACACACACACACACACACACACACATCTTAATCTTGTTCAGAGAAGGTAGCTTACAACAAGTTTAAAGATTTTGCTTCTACAAGCAGTTTTACCATGGATTTATAGGGCTTCTGTTTAGCTTTGGAGGAGGAGCAAATGCTGGGAACTTGAGGTCACAGAACTTTTGGATGCTCAGCACAGTTTCTTTCTTGTCCTGGACAAGATGTTTTCTGGGAAATATATGATGTCCCCATGGGCATTTGGTTTTTGTCACTTGTGCCTGAAACTTTCCGACTCCCTGGTGTAACAGGCGAGTAGCATTCCCTCAAGCTTGCTTCCTCTCTTGTGTCCTCATCGTCATTCCTGGCATTCTGGCTGCTTCAAAACTATTGGTAAAGAGCTGGCATCAGAAGAAATGGAGAAAGAGTTTCACAGCAAAAGACTGTCTTCTGTGGCAGTGCCAACAAGTAGTTTCAGAAAGAATGATTCTCTGTACACTGCCCTGTGATCTCTTTTTTCTTTACCAGCTCTCCAAGTCTGCAGATTGCCACATCTCCCTACCAAGTACACCCTCATTTAAAAAAAGTCGGAAGCTGCCAGACTGCTGTATCAGTTACATAAATGAGTGATATATGTTTCAAAGATAATATATTTGTGCTCAGGGTTACACTGTGGATCTTGACTTTTTTTTTTTTTTTTTTTTTTTTTTTTTTTTTTTTCCACAGCCCCTGTATTGAAAGCTTGGTCTCCAGCCTATGGTTCTATAGGAAATGATGGAACCTTTAGGGAGATACTAGCAAAAAGAAATTATGCTCTGTGGAGGGTATCCTTCAGTTCACTCTTACTTCTTTGCTATTGTGAAGTAAATGTGCCTCCTCTACACCATTCCCTCTCACAATATTCTCCAACAGACCCAAAGTGACAACGTGACTGATCTGACTGAAACTTCCAAATTCATGAGCAAACTTCTTTTAAGTTGATACTGTATATCTTTTCCTGGGGAGATCTGAACAGATGCTAGTCACCCAGAGCAGGGCAGTACCAGCAGACCATATAAACCATAAAAGTCCAGCTCTGTGAAACAGTGAGTTTGCTGGAATTGCTCACAGAGGCATGAGTAACACTAAGGCAGCCATATCATCTGGGCATGCACAATGGTTCACAACAGTGCTGTCCTGGCACAACTTGGAGGAAGTTCCTTACCACCAGCAAATTCACAGCTTATATCAATTTGAGGAAAAGCCTTGTGAACTTTGAAAATTTGTGACTTTTCTTTCTTTTTTTTTTTTTTTGTTTTAGAATCATTTATCTGATGTTTTCTTTTTTATTTATTATTATTATTATGAACAAAAAATTCACACTTTCTATCTTGTATATCCTTACTCAAGGTCTCTTCCCCCTCCCACCACATCAGGTCATTCTTTCTTCTCCACAACTCCCCATCCCCTCCCTGGGCAGGCAGCAGGCAGTCCTATGGTCCCATTGACCCAATATTGTTTAGTTCAGTCTCTACTCCTGGCAAATCCAGTTTTGTCCCCCCTCCCTCAAGACTGAGTCAGATGTTCCTCTAGGGGGAGTGGGATCCAAGGAGACAGCCCAGGGTGTTTCTGATCCAAAGCTGTTCAGAGGTTGTGGTTTGCAACTGGGGCATGCTTTGCTTTTTTCTTGTTTGTTTGTTTGTTTGTTTGTTTAGACTCCACTAATGAGTGAGTACATCCCCTGCTTATCTTTCTGAGTTTGTGATACCTCTCTCAGGAGGATATTCTCCAAGTCCATCAATTTGCGTGCAAATTTTAGGATATCATTTTTTCTTACTGATGAGTAATACTCCATTGTGTAGATGTACCACAGTTTGTTAATTCATTCTCCAGTTGAGGGACATCTAGGTTGTTTCCAGGTTCTTGCTATTACAAATAATGCTACTATGAACATAGTTGAGCTAATGCCTTTGAGTGTGACTGTGCATCTTTAGGGTATACACCCAGAAGTGGTATTGCTGGGTCCTTGGAGATATTGATTCTCAGTTTTCTGAGAAACCGCCATAATGCATTACAAAGTGGCTGAACAAGCTTACATTCCCACCAAAAATGGAGGAGTGTTCCCCTTGATCTGCATCCTCTCCAGCATAGGCTGTCATCTGTGTCTTTTATCTTAGCCAATCTAACAGGTGTTAGGTGATATCTCAAAGTTGTTTTGATTTGCATTTCTCTGATGACTAAAGATGATGAGCACTTTTTCAGGTGCCTTTCAGCCATTTGTAATTCTTCTGCTGAGAATTCCCTTTTTAGATCTGTACCCCATTTTTTGATTGGGTTATTCAAGGTTTTAGGCTCTAGATTCTTGAGCTCTTTATATATCTTAGAGATCAGTCCTCTATCACTTATAGGGATGGTGAAAATCTTTTCCCATTCTGTAGGCTGTAGTTTTGTCTTATCGACTGTGTCGTTGGCTTTACAGAAGCTTCTTAGCTTCAGGAGATCCCACTTATTGATTGTTGGTCTTAGTGTCTGTGTCACTGGTGTTACACTTAGGAAGTGTGTAGAGAGCTGCCTGCTGCTGTGCCCTCCACCCCCCCACCCCCCCACCCCCCCCCCACCCATGGGTGAGTGCTCTCTTTTGATAAACAACTCCTTATTTGGCTTGAGCCTGGGGCGTGATTTGCTGTTGCGTATGTGGACCTATGAGCTGTGTCCACGTGGCTTATTGGTATTGGATGGCCTGAGAGTATTTAGTCATTGGGCAGGGTTTTTCCCGGAGAGAAGAACAAAGAGAGAACAATTGTAAAGGTCCCCAATAAACTGCTGAAAGAAGATCCTGGGTGTTGCGCTTACCTTGCTGGCAAGGTTGCTCGCGAAAGAAGTGGTCGCTTGTGCAAATTAGTACAAGTGTATTTTCCACTTTCTTTTCTATCAAGTTCAAAGTGGCTGGGTTTATGTTGAGGTCTTTGATGCACTTGGATTTGAGTTTTGTGCAGGGTGACAGGCTCAGATCTATTTGCATTTTTCTACACACTTCCATCCAGCTATGACAACACCATTTGTTAAATATACTATCTTTTTTCCATTGAATGTTTTGGGCCTCTTTGTCAAACATCAGGTGTTCATAGGTTTTTGGGTTAATGTCTGGATCCTCAGTTCTATTCTATTGGTCCACAAGTCTGTTTTTATGCCAGTATCAGGCTGTTTTTATTACTGTAGCTCTATAGTATAACTTGAAGTCAGGGATGGTGATACCTCCTGAGGTTCTTTTGCTGAGTAAATTTGTTTTGGCAATCCTGGCTTTCCTATTATTCCAAATGAAATTGAGTATTGTTCTTTCAAGGTCCAAAAAATATTGTGATGGGATTTTGATGGGCAGTGCATTGAATCTGTAGATTACCTTTGGTAGCATTTCCATTTTTACTATGTTGATCCTACCTGTTCAGGAACATGGGACAGCTTTCCATTTTCTGATATCCTCTTCAATTTCTTTCTTCAATGATTTAAAATTTTTGTCAAATAGGTCTGTTACTTCTTTGGTTATAGTTACTCCAAGGTATTTAATACTATTTGCAGCTATTATGAAGGGTAATGTTTCCCTTATTTCTTTTTCAGCTCTTCTATCTTTAGTGTATAGAAGGGCTACTGATTTCTTT